>ML813689.1:0-17863 GCA_009831015.1 Picea engelmannii
AATATATATATATATATATATATATATATATATATATATATATATATATATATATATATATATATATATATAAGTTTAAACTATGGCATAATGTTGTTATGAGATACATATGGTTAATTTCATATACCATTCTAATTTATATAATAATATTTTATAATGATTACTTCTAGTTTAGGCTTCCCCACGTTTAGATTGTTAAACTTGGATTGTTAAATTGGATTGAAATCTTTGAGCATAAACTTTGAACGTAAAAAAATGGACGAGGAAACAGATGATTATTATTATGACTCTTTCGAAAGGAGTTTGTAATGTAATATAAGGTTTTGATTTATTAAGACTTTATGTGAAATTAAGAATGGCTTTGTCTAGTAAGAAAAAGATTATTTCAACATTGCGAATAGTTAATCCAACGAAGTTCTTTAGGTTTCATGATCATGGATTAATTCATTATAGGCTTAATATTTAGTTACTGACTGCAAAGCAACATAGGAAAAACTTTTGTAGATAGAGTCAACAACACTCAACAAATCTTCAAACAATTGAATCACTTTTTGAACATCTGATAGGGATCGAGAATCATAGATTCAATGGGCTCTCTTTTTCAGTGAAAAAAATGTAATATGAGCAAATTGAGGCATTGGATTAACATCAATCGATATTTGTTAAATTAGTTCTTGATACATAAAACTGTAAATTTATTTATTTGAAAACTGTGTTAGAAGTTCTGTTGGTTTGTTAGTTCAAAATCCTTTGGTTGTTCTTATAAAGTATTTCTTCAATTTGATGGATCTATAATTGTAACTAACACAATCACATTTAAGCAAAAGTAGTTGATATATATCAATAAACCTCATTTTCTACTTAAATGTGGTAATAATATCTATCTTTTGACTCTTATAGAAATATTTATCTCAAAACCTTATCAAGCCATTGCAAATATATTTTTTACTTTTGTCTCACTAGATCTTTTTCCAATAGAAAATTTCTCCATATATTATATATGTAGTTCTCAAGATTACATCAAATACTAATGTCAACAACTGGTAGAAGGTCATATCCACAGTTCCAAAAAATTAAAAAGGATCTTACCCAGATCAGATTACAAATTTACATACAAAAAAAGGATAATAGTCAAAGCCTCAAATAGAGAGGAGGTCTAGTCCCAACACCTCAACTACTAACTCAAAAAGAAGTGGAAGGACTGATCTAGGACCAAAAAAGAGAAAAAACCGACCACTTCCAATAGTCAGTTATATAGGTAGAGAGTGTGGGGGGGGCCCTCGTCGCCATCCTGCCAAATGTTGAACTGGAGCTTTCTTTCTGAAACATGAAGAGCAAGTTTGGACTGTGCATCTGCCTCCATATTTTCCTCCCTATAGATATGATCAAATTTTCTAAAGGAGAAAGACTAAATCAATTCTCTGATCTTCTTCTTCCATCCCATAAGATTAGACACATTTATGTTGTATGACTAGTTGGACCAGTCTAGAATGACCTTAGAATCTCCTAAAACATGTAGTTGTGAAAAGTTTAATCTCTGAGCTAAAATTAAGGAGGCCCACAGGCCCAGGAGCTCTGCCCTGGTATTAGTACCCAAACCGCAATTTAGAGTCCATCTAATGGTAGAATTACCTGTAGTTTTAATAATGCCCCTAGCTCCACTAAGGATTCCATTACCTTGTGCCACTCAGTCGAACCAACAAGTTGTATCCATAATAAGCTCAAGGGTCTTCTTGATCCCATGTTGAACCCGATTAATGTCCGCTTTGCAAGTATTGTCCATCATTCTTATCAATAGTATACTGACCTTCTTTAATGTCGGCTCCAAAGTCTCAAATATAAACCTATTCCTTTCCAGCCAAAGATTCCAACAAACAATAATTGGGAATGTTTTATATTCCTTTTCCTTCTTAATCCAATCCTCCACGCAATTGTTTATGGAGCGGCCCTCCTAGGGGGCATTGATTTTGTAGTGGATGAGCAGATCCCTCCAAAGGGCACGAGTGAACAGACAATCAACAAACAAGTGAGAGACAGATTCTACATCCCTGATACAAAGAGAACATCTACCCGGGTCGGTCCAACCCCTTCTTTGAATGGTGTCCTATGTTATTGTCTTACCCTCTAATACTAGCCAAATAAACAGTTTAAGCTTGTATGCGAGGTCCCATGTCCAGATCTGAATATGCTAGCTCGGGAGCTGTTGGGGCCACAACTTGGTGGCTACAACATTATATACATTTTTTGCCGTAAGAGTACCTTACCGATCTCCGCCCATCCAAAGTAATCTATCCTCACCCGGAAAGAGGTGAATCCTCGATCCACAGAGCTCCCTTGTGAACTTATTCCATTCCATAGCTAAGGCTCCCGTGACCCCCGAATCGCCACTGGTCTTCCAAAGACCAAGAATCAAGACCCGGGTAGTCTGCAACTTCGCTTGGTATAGATTATGAATATTGTGGGTCCTCAGCACCGATAAAAGCTCCTGAGAAAGAAAGGAGAGAGACCCCATCCCAAGTATCATATCTACACCAACCAGGATTGCAACACCTCCTCCAAGAAACCAGCTCAGCCAATGAGATAAGAGGGGCAGGGATTTCAAGAGGCTTTTCCAAAAATGAGAAGCCCCTGGTTGTATAACCTACGCAGTTCTAAACCAAGTAGCCACCAAAGTGTAAGGAAGGTATTTATATTTAATTACATGATGCCAAATCCCATCCTCCATCAGAACTCTCCACAAGGAGTTAGCAACAAGTGCTCAACTGAATAGAAATGGATTTTTAAGTCCCCAACCCCCTAGTCTTTTCGGTTTAGCTAGAAGGCTCCAGTTACAAACATGTAAAACTTGATGTTTACGACCCCCCGACCAGAGAAAATCATAAATCAACTGTCTAATTATGGTAAGTACAGAGGTGGGCACTGCCGCAAGGGCCATCCAATAGACCTCCTGAGATTCCAGAACCAACTTTGCTAAGATGCAACGACCTCCCAAAGTCAACCAACGGTTGCTCTAGTGCTTGATTCGTTTTTCAAACTTAATGATCATCCATCTCCACTCATCGAAGGATGATTTATGTGCTTTGATAAAGTAGCCCATGTATTTGAATTCTGACTTCAGGTCCAAAAAATTGAAGTTGTATAAGGCCTTAATGTAATATCCCTCGGCAGTGCCCCAGTTATATTATGAATTGTAATCATGTTTATGAACCATAATCATGTTTTGTAGGCTGGTGAGCCGAGTATTGATAATTTGGTGGGATTATGTGTTTATTAGGCCAGAGAGACTAAGTATTAAGGCCAGAAGCCTGTTTTTGTATATGTAATATGCAGAACATTAATAAAAATATAAACATCACTATGTGCAGACCGACCACAAAGAGAGAGTGATGGGGGACTAAGCTTCCACAAGATGGGTAAGGGAAAAGGGGTTGAAAGGTTGGGAAGAGAGGCTAAGTGTTGAGCCTAGAGGATAAGCCTAGGAGCTTAAGCCCTTGGGAATAATAATTTATTATTATTCCAAAAATTATGTGAAATGTATGTTTTTATCCTAAGTTCCTGGAAGGGGGAATGTGTCCCAAAGGAAGCGCATGTTGATGGATCGAAGGCAACCTCATGGGCCACATGTGTTGGCCCAAACACATGCAATTTAACCCAAGACTTGAGCCGTGATGGGGGTTCGTCCTCCATTCTGGCGCATGTCTGTCTGAACCGTGTTGCTATGTGTTCGATCTCGGCGTATGAGTTTTGTAAGCCTCACGCAGCTCTGAAACCCGAAGCCCGTGACATTTTCTTATGAAGTTGTTACACCTTTGTCTGAATTGTCGAGTCTATGTTCTACCTTTGCATGAATTTCTTGTCATGCATCCTGCAAACGGGAGTTACCCGAAACATGTTGTGTCTTAGTGTCCTGTTGTCATTTCCTGTTTCCACACCCCATCTGCCTATTGTTGTTGTCCCCCGTGAGTTAGCCAAAAGCTGTCACTGTTGTTGTTATTCTGAACTTGCGAGAATTGAGTTGAAAACTAGTTGAAGAACTGGGTTTTCAGGCCCGTGGTAGAAGAGGCAGGTTTTTAGGCCTGTGAGAAACTCTCTCCAAGTGAGGGAGTCTGTTGGGAAGTGGTTTTTCTCCTAGAGAGAGAGCCCAACACCAGCTACGGAGCTCTGAGACTTCCTAATCCGGTTTGTTGTCGAGGCCCAAAGAAGGAGGTGAAGCACCGATGGACTATTCTTGTGAAGGTGTATACTCCCAGGTGGAACAGGCATGTGGGGAATGAGAGTCCATGAGTAGTGGGCATAAGAAGGCTCTTGGGGAGAATCCTTTCGGTTGCTCTGTGTAGTTTTTCTGTAACCTCAACCTAGTCTAGGATTCTGTTACCTTGGGTGGAGCTTAGTCCCAGCTCGGGGTGGACCCACTGCTGAGCGTGATGAGAAGCGTGGTCTAAGGCTGGGAGGTTCATGGAAGGTCTGGACGTGGTTGGTGGAGTTACTACAGTTCCAAAGATAAGTATATGCATGTCTTTAATTGCAATTAAAATGCATGACTATAATGATTGCAATATTATCATGTATTCCATTGTGATGATATTTATTGTTGATTCCATCAATTTTGTATGTTAGCAGTAATTATAAGTTTACTATGTTAATCCATTTAACTTCATTTAAATGCATACTACATAAGTATGAGAGTGTTTTTGCGTAGTAACGTTGCCCTCCAAGTGGAGTGATGGATGGGGACGTTACAATATGGTATCCGAGCTCAAGGTTTCAACGTTGAGCTTGGATGGGCTAGATAAGTGGTCTTTGGACCCAAGGTATCAAGTGGAAATTGTGTTGGACGAACCAATTTCAAACCTTAGAATGTTTCTGAGTGCCAATGGATTACATTAGTTGTGTACGAAGCTCAGGAGAAGTAGCGGAAGAATAAAACCGCAACTGGTGTGGTATTTAACCAGAGAGAGAGAGAGAGAGAGAGAGAGAGAGAGAGAGAGAGAGAGAGAGAGAAAACTCAACACTTGGGGTGTTGGGGTCATAGGATCTGTTAGGAAAGAAGGGAAAAACCTTTTATGACCATTATATCCAGAGAAGGTGTCGGGAGGATATCCAAGAAGCCTTTTGGAAGTTCGGCTGTCGGGAAAAGCGGGGTGCGCTGAGACACAAACCCCCGACACCTGAAACTCCGAAGTCCTGAGAAGATCTACACCATAGATCTGGGAAAAATATCTCGACTGTTGGATCAAGTAGAAGAGAAGGGAGTAATTTCGGGAGTTCGGCTGTCGGGAGAAGTGGGATGTGTTGATGCAGAAACTCCTGAAACCTGCAATCATGAAATGTTGAAGAGATAAAGTAGTGGGTCAAGTTGACATCACTTGGATGGATGTAGACCCATGGGATGTGTGCCACATGCCAGTGGGTCTCGAAGGAAAAGTAGATGCAGTGGGGGTTGGATGACGTCACCTGAGGTAACGTGGACCTTCTTAAGTACACCATGTGTTACCACCATAGTGGGTAACAACTATGTTGTGGGCCCCAATGGCTAGAAAGGTTGGAAGTTCAGAAGTCGGGAGTTGGAGAGGGAAGCGAGTGTGAGAGCCTCTAGGACCAAAACCCCAAAACCCCGAATTTTTGATTAGAGAACCTAGAGATCTAAATGCTTGGTCACGAACCATGGTCGTGTGGGTTTGGAAACTGAGAGAAAAAGGGCTAAAGCCTGAGTGCACTACAGAGCCGAGCAGAGCTCGGAAAATTCATGGAAATTGAATGTTTTCTTGAATCAAGTTGTTTATGAATGTTGTGGGATTTGTTAAGGAATAATGACCTGACAAATTCCAGTTTTCTGCAGGTTGTGTTTGCAGAATTTTAACAAGTGTCAGAACCGTTTAGAGTTTCCATAGAGGGAAAAGAAATGGGGAAAGCACAAAATGCTTCCAGTTTAGAGAACGAAGCTAAAGGGATGGATGCTCATTTGGGAGTTGAAGGATCGAACTCCAATGGCCATGAAAAAGAGATAGATAAGGAAGGAAACATAAGGAAGATCATTGAATGATTGCAAAAATATGCCCAAACTCGCCTAGAAGATAGCAGAAAGCTCAGAAAAGCTTAGGAAAAACAAGGAGAATTCAACATAAAGTTGTTAAAGAGTTTGGAGAGAATAGAAAATAATTTGGGTAAGGAGAGTGACTCAATAAAAACATGGACTCACCAGACTTCTGAGGGAAGAAGGTCAAGGAGTGTGGGTAGACACCGTCATCACTCCCAAGGTCGCTCCAAGAGAAAGACACACAGTAGTTCAAGCTCGTCTCCTACCAGAAAGCACATGAGATATGGAGTGGATGAATTGAGGGGAGAGATGAACAAGATTAAGCCTCCTAGGTTTGATGGAGAACATCAGAAGGAGGAAGATGTTGAAACATAGTTTCTTGGTATGAGGAAATACTTCCAACTACAGAATTATTCCTCTCACGTGAAAGGAAGAATTGTGATGTATCAACTAAAAGGAAAAGCATCTATGTGGTGGGATCAACTTGTGCAGTTGCAACACATTAGAGAGAAAGATATCACTTGGAAATAATTCAAGACGTATTTCGAGAAGAAGTATTTGACTAAGAGATATTATGACAAAAAGATGAAGGATTTCTTTGAACTCAAGCTAGGCAGCATGACCATGGATGAGTATGAACGTAGGTTTTGGGAATTGTTGAAGTATGTTTTGTTCATCAAAGAAGAAACTGTCAAGATTCAAAGGTATCTGAGTGGACTGCCACCTTCCATTGGTGACAAGATCTAGTATGATGACCCTAAGACCATGGAAGAAACGATAAGAAGAGCGAAATTCTTATATGAGCAGCAAAGAGAAAATCCTACCTTTCGAAAGGCTTGGGATGACCAGAGGAAGTTCAAGAAAGAACAGAGGCAGAAGGGAAACAAACCTCCCTTTTTCAGAAATAGTCCTCAAGGACAACCATCGTTTAGAGAGCTGAGAATGGATGAAGTAGGGGAACAAAGGCCAAGGCAGATGCCCATCCAATGTTGGGGCTGTCAGGGAAACCATAAGTATAGAGATTGTCCCCACAAAAATGGCAAAGTGAGAGTTGTCCATAATGTTCAGCAAGCAGAAACGGTGGAGGACATGGACAGTAGAATGTCGAGGATCTATGCATCTCTCGACAACAAGCAAGCTAAATTTTAGTCACACATGATTGAAGTAGAAGGTACGATCAACAACCAACCATTTACTATTTTAATTGATTCAGGGGCTAGCCATAGTTATGTAGATCCTAGAGTGGTGGAAAGTTTGCATTTGTCAAGAAGAAAACATGAAAATAATTGGTTAGTGTAGCTAGCTACAGGAACCAAGAGAAAATTCATTGAGTTAGTTAAGTCTTGTCCAGTGGATATGAAGGGACTGAGCACAAAGGATGAATTGAATGTTATACCTTTAGGGTCTTATGACTATCTAATTGGGATGGATTGGTTGAACCAACACCATGCCATCTTGGACTGTCATAACAAGGAATTCACTTGCCTGGATGAGGAAGGAAATCGAAAAATAGTCCAAGGAATTCCTAGAGATGTTGTTGTTAGAGAAATCTTAGCAATGCAGCTGAAGAAGTGCTTCAGGAAAGGCTATCAATTATTTGCAACCCATGTGGAGGAAACACCTAAGGATAAGGTGTCAATCATTGGAGATCATGTGGTACTAAAGGAGTTTGAGGATATATTCTAGGAGGTACCAGGACTACCTCCGAAGAGAGATATTGACTTCTCTATAAACTCGATGCATGGAGCAGCTCCAGTGTCAAAATCTCCTTACAGAATGAGTACACCAGAGCTGAAAGAACTGCAATTGAAGCTTGAAGAGTTTCTGAAGAAGGGGTATATACGCCCAAGTGTGTCACCTTGGGGAGCCCCGGTTCTGTTCGTGAAGAAGAAGGATGGAACGCTGAGATTGTGTATCGATTTCAAATAATTGAGCAAAGTGACTGTAAAGAATAAATATCCTCTGCCGAGGATTGATGACCTCTTCAATCAGTTGAAGGATGCGAAGATATTTTCGAAGATAGACCTCATGTTGGGATATCACCAGGTAAGGATAAAGGATGAAGACATCATCAAGACTGCCTTCAGAACAAGGTATGGTCATTACGAGTTCACAGTGGTGTCGTTTGGGTTGTCGAATGCACCCGTTGTTTTTGTGTGTCTGATGAATGGTGTATTCAGGGACTATTTGGACAAGTTTGTCATAGTCTTTTTGGATGACATCCTGGTGTATTCCAAGTTGGAGGAAGAGCATGAGCAACATCTGAGGATGGTGTTGCAGGTGCTAAGAGAGCACCAACTATATGCCAAGCTGAGCAAGTGCTCATTTTATCAGGAGCAAATCCATTACCTGGGGCATATTATTTCGAAGGATGAGATAGTTGTAGACCCTGAGAAGATTGAGGCCATCAAAGAATGGTCAACGCCAAGGAATGTGACAGAAGTTAGATCCTTCATGATATTAGTTGGTTATTATCGAAGGTTTATCGCAGGGTTCTCAATGATAGCTCACCCTATCACTTCCTTTTAAAGGAAGGAGAAGAAGTTTCAGTGGACAAAAGATTGTGAGAAAAGCTTTCAACAATTGAAGCAATAGTTAACCAATGCTCCAATCTTGAGGAATGCAAATCCAAACGAATATTTTGTTGTATGCACTGATGCGTGCAAAGAAGGACCGGGAGGAGTCCTCAGTCAGAATGGGTTCGTAATTTTTTATGAATCCAAAAAGTTGAAAGAGCATGAAAGGAACTATGCCACTCATGATTTTGAGTTGGAAACCATAGTACACGCTCTAAAGAAGTGGAGGCATTACCTCATGGGAAGGAGGTTCGAATTGAGAACAGACCATAAAGGGTCTGAAGTATTTGTTTGACCAACCAACCTTGAATGCTAGGCAGAGTAGGTGGTTGGAGTTTCTGTGTGAGTACGATTTTGATATCTAGCATATCAAAGGGAAGGAGAATAAAGTGGTTGATGGACTCAGCAGGAGAGTACACGAATTACATGCTATAGCCATTATCATGTACCGAACTGATATAAAAGGCAGAATTTTGGAAGTTGCAAATGCAAATTTGTAGTACATGGAGCCGGTAACAAAGCTACAACAAGGTGAGATGCCACAGAAAGTGGAAAATTATAAATTGGAAACTGACGAAACACTTCTGTACAAAAACAAAATTTATGTACCTAATGTCTAGGACTTGAAACGTATGATTTTACATGAAATGCATAATGTGCCTTATGCAGGGCACCCTAGATATCATAAAACTGTGGCAGAAGTCAAGAGCCATTACTTTTGGCCAGGTATGAAAAAAGAGATTGTTGGATACATCGCCAGATGTATGGAGTGCCAAAAGGTTAAAGCAGAGCATAGGCACCTAACAGGGTTGTTGCAAACTTTACCCATTCCTGAGTGGAAGTGGGAAGTCGTGACAATGGATTTCATCACCGGATTGCCCAGAAATGATAAGCAACATAATTCAATCATGGTGGTGGTGGATAAGCTTACGAAAGCTGCCCATTTCATTTTGTTAAAGACTACTAACAAGGCAACGGATGTTGCCGACGTCTTTATGAAGGAGGTGGCATGATTGGACGAAATTCCCAAGACAATTTTGTCCGACAGAGACCCGGAACTCACTTCAAATTTCTGGAAAGGGTTATTCAAAGCGTTTAGAACGAATCTGAACTTCAATACAACTTATCATCCCGAGTCTGATGGACAGACAGAGAGGGTGAATAGAGTAATAGAATACACGCTAAGGATGTATGTCATGGACAAACCATTGAATTGGGAAGACTACATGTACTTGGTAGAATTCACCTACAACAATGGGTATCAAGCATCATTGAAGATGATCCCATTTGAAGCACTTTATGGCAGAAAGTGCAATACTCCAGTAAGCTAGGATAATCCAGCTGACAGGGCAGTAGTTGGGCTAGAGTTGCTCAAGGAAATGAAAGAACAAATGCTAAAAATTAAGCATAATTTAAAGGCTGCCCAAGACAGGCAGAAAAGTTAAGCTGATAAGAACAAAATCCATAAAGAGTTTAAAGTGGGTGATCATGTTCTTCTGAAAGTAAAAGCCAATAGAAGTTCCCTGAAGCTGGGAAACCGTGTCAAGTTGGCAGCCAGATTTTGTGGGCCATTTGAAATCCTAGAAAGGATTGGGCCAGTTGCATATATGCTTGCATTACCTGCATCCATGACTGTACATAATGTGTTTCATGTTTCATTGCTTAAGAAATATATACCTGATGTTAATCATGTAATTGATTGGAATGTGATTCATGTGGAACAAGAAGGTGTCCTGCAAGTGCATCCTGTGCGCATATTGGACCGGAAAAGAAAACAACTCAGGAATCGAGCCATAGGGATTGTAAAGGTCCAGTGGACCTGGTATGGTCTCGAGGATGTGGCATAGGAGCATGAGGATGCTATGCAGACATAATGCCCGCATCTTTTTGAAAATTTTGAAAATCTTGTTGATGTTATGTAAAGAGTTTCACTGAGGACAATGCAAAAATAAGGGGAGGGGATTATAATATCCCCCGACAGTGCCCCAGTTATATTATGAATTGTAATCATGTTTATGAACTATAATCATGTTTTGTAGGCTGGTGAATTGAGTATTGATAAGTTTGTGGGCTTATGTATTTATTAGGCCAAAGAGCCTAAGTATTAAGGCCGGAAGCCTATTTTTGTATATGTAATATGCAGAACATTAATAAAAATATAAACATCGTTGCATGCAGACCGACCACAAAGAGAAAGTGATGGGGGATTAAGCTTCCACAAGATGGGTAAGGGAAAAGGGGCTGAAAGGTTGGGAAGAGAGGCTAAGTGTTGAGCCTAGGGGCTAAGCTTAGGGGCTTAAGCCCTTGGGAATAATGATTTATTATTATTCCAAAAACTACGTGAAATGTATGTTTTTATGCTAAGTTCCTGGAAGGGGGAACATGTGCCAAAGGGAACGCATGCTAATGGAGCACATGCAGCCTCATGGGCGACATGTGTCATCCCAAGCACATGTAATTTAACCCAAGACTTGAGCCGTGATGGGGGTTCATCCTCCATTCTGGCGCCCGTCTATTTGAATCGTGTTTCTATGTGTTCAATCTCGATGTTTGAGTTCTATAAGCCTCACGCAACTCTGAAACCTGAAGCCTGTGATGTTTTCTTGTGAAGACGTTACACCTCTGTCTGAACTGTAGAGTCTGTGTTCGACCCCTGTGTGAATTGCTTGTCACGCATCCTGCAAATGGGAGTTACCCAAACCATGTTGTGTCTTAGTGGCCTGCTGTCGTTTCCTGTTTCCACACCCCGTCTTCCTGTTGTTGTTGTCACCCGTGAGTTAGCCAAAAGTTGTCGCTGCTGCTGTTATTCTGAACTTGCGAGAATTGAGTTGAAAACTGGTTGAAGAATCAGATTGTTAGGCCCATGGTAGAAGAGGCAGGTTGTCAGGCCTGTGAGCAACTCTCTCTAGGTGATGGAGTCTACTGGGAAGTGGTTTTTATCCCAGAGAGAGAGCCCAACACCAATTACGGAGCTCTGAGACTTCCTGATCCGACTTGTTGTCGAGGCCCAAAGAGGGAGGTGAAGCACCGATGGACTGTGCTTGTGAAGGTGTATACTCCTGGGTGGAATAGGCATGTGGGAAATGAGAGTCCGTGAGTAGTGGGCGTAAGAAGGCTCTTGGGGAGAATCCTTCTGGTTGCTCTGTGTAGTTTTCCTGTAACCTTAGCCTAGTCTAGGATTCCCTTACCTTGGCTGGAGCTTAGTCCCAGCTCAGGGGTGACCCACTGCTGAGAGTGATGAGAAGCATGGTCTAACGCTGGGATGTTCGTGGAAGGTCTGCACGTGGTTGGTGGAGTTACTATAGTTCCAAATATAAGTATATGCATGTGTTTAATTGCAATTAAAATTCATAACTATAATGCTTGCAATATTATCATGTATTTCGTTGCGATGATATTTACTGTTGATTCCATCAATTCTGCATGTTAGCAGTGATTATAAGTTTACTATGTTAAGCCATTTAACTTCATTTAAATGCATACTACATAAGTATGAGAGTGTTTCCATGTAGTAACGTTTCCCGCCAAGTGGAGTGATGGCTGGGGACGTTACACTTAAGTCTAATCAACACATCATCATCCACTCCCAGATGGTGGAATGTCGACTTATCACCATTTATTTGTAATCTCGATGCGCTGCAAAACTAATCCAATAGGAGCGTCACAAGCTGCCATTCTTCAATGGATGCCTTCGTCATTATAAGAACATCGTCAACGAAGATGAGATGTAAAATCTTGACTACACGAGAAACCTTGACCCCTATCAATTTACCCTGCTCTTGCCTCTTTTTCAGAAGGATACTAAGGCTCTCCATAACTAAAATAAATAATAAAGGCGATAAGGGGCATCCTTGGCTCACTGTTGAAGAAGGTCAAGGTCTCACCATTAATTAAAACAACGAAAGATGTGCTTGTCACACAACTCATAATCCAAGAGCTAACAGTCAGGCCAAAGCCAGTTTGAGCTAGCACTAAACGAAGGTAATCCCAGCTTACACAAACATAAGTTTTTTTCAAATCCAATTTAAGGATCATAGCCTTCTATTTTTTAGAGTGGATGCTATGAATACATTCATGAGCCGTCCCCACCGCATCCAATATTTGTCTTCCCTTCAGGAATCCAAGTTATTCAATGGCCAGAGCCCTGGAGAGAATTGGTCTGATTATGATGGCAATCACTTTAGAGATGATCTTGTAACAAAGATTGCATAGCGCTATGGGCCCGAAATCCCCAAAATTCCGAGGCAAGTTCTCCTTCGGTATCAAATCCAGGAATGTCGAATTAATAGCTCGCATAATCTTACCACGTCCTCGGAGTCTTCCACCATGCTGTGTAAATCATCACCAACTGTATCCAAAAAATGGGTAAAAAATTCCATAGTCCAGCCGTCCGGGCTCTGGCTTTTGTCTTTTGCAAAATGCCTTAGAATCTCCCAAATCTCCTGTTTAGATACAAGCTTTTCTAAAAGTAAATTGTCTTCCTCTGTCATGAACTGAGGATACTGGCTGGCAAGATTTGTTTGAAAATTCGGGTCACAAGCTCCATCCACGTAATAAAGTTGTTTAAAGAAACTAGTCGCCTCAGCTTTAATTTCCTCCTGACCTCTAAGTGACCGACCGTTCCCTGCCTCTATTTCCCAAATATGCTTCTAGTTGCTTCGCGCACTTGCAAAATTGTGAAAAAAGCTTGTATTACGATCTCCACACTTCATCTAGATAGCACGGATTTTATGCCTCCAATATTCCTCTTCCTTCCTAAGCAGTTTGTTGTGTTCTATTTCCAACATTTTTAATCGAGCTTCAGCAGCCAAATCAAAACCATCCACATCTCCGCAAAACCCCTATTGATGTCCTTCTCTAGAGATTCCAGTTCTTACTACTTCTGTAACAACTAAATTATATGAATCAATAGATAATTTTAACCATATTATTATAACCTCGTTGCAATTCATAATTTTTATTATTACAATTATTATTTTTTCCCACTACTATATTAATAATTTTAAAATAATTTAATACGAGGTTGAAATTTTTTATATGTATAGTCTTCCGAAGTGCGCGGAATACGCCCCAATCGGCACCATGCCACCCGCATTTATTATGATTAATATAATGTAAAAAATATATATTAAATATTAATATAAATGCACTGATTCAAAGAACATATATTTTAATATTGATTATAATATTATTATTTTTTAATATTTTAATTTTATTAATTTCAACAACAATAAAAAAATTTAATAAAAAAAACTATATTTCATCTAAAAATATAATAATATTATTTTGATTTTCCTCCGATAATATTTTCCGACAATATTTACCCAAAATCATGTTGATACCGTAAGCATGAGATCAATGCAATGAGCATGGAGAAAGCATCTTGCTCGCATCGAGGCAAGCTCATTGCCAACGTCATTTCCACATTTAAACAATGATTTCTTCTTGGTCGTCGTTCCTGTAAATAATTCCCATTTCCTCTGGTTTATTTATATTTTAATCTTTATTTATTTAAATATTCAATTATCTATATCTCGTGACAGGTTTCCGCGTTATAGTTTAGGAGATAGCTTACCTAACTCCTTTTTTAGAGCATTCATAAAAGTCATTAATAAATCCTTGTACAGAGTATTTGTAATAGTTTGGTAGAGTGGCTGTGCTAGTTACACACCACTGAAGCTTCTATACTTATTAAAAATTATATAGTTAATAATATTTTTATAAATCATTCACCCACAGAACCGACTAAACTGCTAATAATGTAATTCCATTATGAAATTAATCCAGACAACGTCCTTGGCTCCTTCCATGGCTCAGCAGTAGCAATAACAAAGTTCCCAAACATAACTTTGCGTTCTTCCAAATTCTAGCAATTTGAACTTCAACGCGGTATCCATAACTTTCTTTCTCTGTTATTTTAGCGAGATGGAAGAGGACAGAAGAGGATATAAAGGGTTTAGCATATACAGTGTATTGTTTGCCCATTTTGGCTATTAATTTGCTATTTCATTGGCAGCGATAGAGAAAACTTTGATCTCTCATAGTATCTTGTAGGAGAGGTAGTGGGTGTAAGGATTTTCATTTTCTTTCAGAGTGAATCAATTTAGGGTTTCTTAGAAAAAATATCATGGACCAGCGCAATAAATGGATATCGAAGGTTAGAAATAACAGGATTATTTCTCTTATTGTAGCTGGGGTCATAGTCTGGTTGCTTATTTGTTCATCTTCTCTGTGGTCAGATAGGGAAGAAATACGGGAGAACCCAGGACTCCAAATAGATTTCAGCTCCTCTCAGAACTCCCATGGTGTTGGTAGTTTGGCTACGCATTTTTCTCCCTTACAAAATACTTTTGAGAAAGTTAATCATGGAGCTAAGGAGTCTGAGGCCCGGCGTGGCAATAGTACGGTTGCAAGTCATGATTCCGAAGAATCCAACAAAGTACATCTGTCTAAAAACTCACCAGTCCAGTGTGATATATATTCCGGGAAATGGGTTCGAGATGATTCATATCCTCTTTATCCTGCTGGAAAATGCCGTTATATGAGCCCCAAATTTGACTGCAAAGGGAATGGGAGGCAGGATTCTGGCTTCACAAAATGGAGATGGCAACCCAGAGATTGTAATCTTCCCAGGTATGCAACACTCCTTATTACATCCATGATTTGTTTCGGTTAACATGGTAGTCAAATATTTACTCATCCCCAATCCGTGAGGAATTAGGTTAAAACTTTGCATATGTCTGGCCTTGAAGGTTGAATGCTACAGAGATGCTAGAGAGACTGAGGGGAAAGAGAATCATGTTCGTCGGTGACTCCATCAATCGCAATCAGTGGCAATCCTTGCTCTGCATTCTTAGCACTGCAGTGCCTGATGATAGAAAGTATCGGGGAGGCAAAAAGAGCCGTGTTGCATACATAGCGAAGGCAAGCATTTCTATCTACAGGAATTTTCTGTGGGCAGAATAGAATGAAGTTACAGCGATTTTAATTTAATGTATGGTGTTGCAGGTGTACAATTTATCAGTAAAGTTTAAATGGGCACCCTTTTTAGTTGAGCAAGGGAGCATTGAGTTTCAGAATCAGACCAGGGAAATACTTAGGCTTGACGCAATTGAGAAGCACGGGGCTAAGTGGAAAGATGTTGATATTCTGGTCTTCAATTCAGGACATTGGTGGACGTACGGGAATAAAACGGCAACGTAAGTTTTGTATCACATCCTTGGCTAATTATTCTTCCAAAAACATTTCGTTAATTCACGATGGCGTATTCTTTCTTTTGTTTGGAATTTGGGCATACATGCATACCAAACCAGTTAGATCTGGCTGGTAACATTTAAATTTCCAAAAAAATATCAAACCTAAATCAAACCAGGTTGAAAATATCCTTTTCTGTTACCAGATAGATTCGTATCCATTCACTTCTTAGTGGAACCTATTCATATCCATTCACTTGAGTGGAAGCTGATGGCTACCAGAAACTTGATTTGAGACCTGTTTCTTGTTGGGTACCGTTTCCAGCTCTTTGTTCTGATTTTCAATACTGGTTCTCTTATACGGTACTAATAAATTTGACATTACTTAGTACATTATTAATCAATCTCATATCCATATAAATTGGATCGGTTGGGTTATATACCGACACCCTCATACTCATTTCTCCTTCTATCACCATTTCCTCACTAGGTTTCTTGTTTTCCAATTCTGACAAAGTAGGAAACTAAAGTTTTGGGTGATTTGTTGTTCAATGAATTTTTAAACAATGTCTTATAATTAACTTAACCTCATAATGTCTTAGAATTAACTTAACCTCATGAAGCATTAGGGTTTAGTATTTTCATCTAATTTGGAATGAATTGAGATTTAACAATAAGTTGTTTATTGTCTCAGAATATTTATCCTTTTCTTTTCCTTTTAACATAGAGAAGTATCCATGGAACCATACCATGTGATTTGTTATGAACTGTGTGAAAGTATATATTTGTCTGTGTGTTTCATTAAGAGACAAAAAAAAATACCATGGGTTTTGAATTTTCTTTTCATATTAGTAGGTTAAAAATTGATTAGTCTCAAATATTTGCAACTCAACTAATAATATTTGCAGCTCAACTAATAGTATATTTGTAATAGAGAAAACTTCTTTCAAGAAGGAAACTACCTTCACCCTCGCTTAGATCCATTCGCTGCCTTCGAAAAAGGGATGACAACATGGGGGAATTGGATAGATCACAATCTCAATGCTACAAAAACGAGAGTGTTCTTTCGTGGATTCTCTCCCACGCATTTCAGGTAATATGAAAAATGTTGTGTTTCCATTCCTTAGTTTAAGGCTTGTATTCATGTTGACGTACAACTTTTCAAATTTTTGTTTGCCACAAATGTCGTAATGTAGTTCACAGCAATGGAACAAGACGGGCACCAATCAGTGTAATTTTGAGACGGAGCCCATCTTGGAGGAGTCCTTCGTGAAACCTTATCCTGAAAGAATGAAAACAGTGGACAAGGTGCTCGGTCGCATGAAATTTCCCGTCTCTCTCCTAAACATAACGAGGTTGTCGGATTTTAGGAAGGACGCACATTCATCTGTGTATACTCTCATAAAGATGAAGAAGCTAACGCAGGAGCAACGCAACCATCCAGACCAGTATGGAGATTGCAGTCACTGGTGCTTGCCCGGTTTACCTGATATTTGGAACGAGTTGCTATATGCGAGCTTGGTCTTGGAGGGTTACATCCATTAAAATTTTGCGAGCTTGGTCTTGGAGGGTTACATCCATTAAAATTTTGGAGGAAATGGTTATTCAGCTCTCTGGTTGAAGTCCTTGTCAGCGAAGTGCTATTTTTACTGATAAAACTTTTATAAGGGTGGGTGTGTGGTAATTTGGACCACAAGATTAGACACAACATATTCTTCAACAAGGGTTGCATGGCAACGCAGTCCCTGCCGAATTAGTTGGGAAATACTCACTATTATCAACAGTTGAGTACAGTTGAGTAAGTAATGCGCCTGAGCAAAACAATTTACATAACTATGTGGTATTAATGGCTTGCTGCATTGCATTCAAGAAAAATCTCTTATATCCTTTGGAATCTTTGTCTCTAATCGCTTGAGCCTTTTTGTTACAAAAATATCAGAAGAGCAAACTTTGAAGATTTGTCAGACGAGCCTTAAAGGAAACCTTCTTGAAAAAATTTCCAAGGCATTAGAATGTTGAATTTCCTTTCTGCAGGTGACTCATCATTGATTAAATTC
>ML813689.1:17963-47993 GCA_009831015.1 Picea engelmannii
CCATCATACTCTTATTGTTATCTGCTTCCTCCATGAGGGATTTGAACATCCATGCTCCAACTATCATTCCTATTCTAGATGCCACCTATGACGCCATTACAGCCGGGGACATGGTGCTTCTTCTACACTTTTCTGCCTCTATAATCCAAATGTAAATGCTTCGGTTTTCGTTTCAGTTCAGTTCGTGGCGACCATGTCAGATGAGAGTTAAAAAACTTCGCCCAGGCGAGAGAGAGTTGGATATTGTGCAATAGCGTATGGGTGAAGGCAGGAAACCGCCTTCAGGCTACAGAGTAGCATATACCTGCCGCTATGCAGGAATTCAGCCTTTGCGATTTATCCATTCTCAATTTCTACATAGCAGCATGTATATGATATATTTGGCTCATATATTTGGTAGTAGCTAGGGCCTGAGTTAATGGTCTATGATAAAAAAAATTAAGCTTTGGACTTGGCTAGATGGTAATTGGCTTGCTCTGATTTCTCTACCTTTCCTGAGGTACCTGATATTTGGTAGTAGCTAGGGCCTGAGTTAATGGTCTATGATAATGTATTTTTTAAGCTTTAGACTTGGCTGGATGGTAATTAGCTTGCTTTGATTTCTCTACCTTCCCTAAGGTACCTGAGCTTATCGTTTGATAACAAGCAACAGAAGGCTCTCTATTTGAGATCGACTGTTTTTCTCTTTAAAGAGTGGTAGACTATAAACATTCTCTCTTGTTCCCTGGTTGATTGCAGTGATGCTCCCTCTGTCTCTTCATTGTTCTTTGTTTCGCAAGTGGCAGACTTGCGTTGATATGATGAATTTTAATTCTATGAAGTCAGATGGTCTCTTAAGGCTTTGTGCTTCTTTATCATTTATTCATATGTAATGTAATAATTTCCTTTACAATTGAATAATTTGTTTTAGACAAATTTCTATAGTTTCTTTGTCAACTTTGGTGAAATAATTTCATTTGACGTTGATGTTTTCACAATCCAAAAAATGTACCCAGAAAATATTAAAGACTTATGACGTTAATGTTTTCACAATCCAAAAAATGTACCTGGAAAATATTAAAAACTTAAAACGTTTTACTGAAAGAAGGCTTCATAAAACAAGACTAATAGATGGAAATTGTAGCTATTGCAGAAATCCATAAGTTGTTGGCCATGTTTTTTGGAGACGCCCGTTTGAACTTGAATACAAGGCCTTTTTACAGGTATGTTCACGTCACGTCGTGTCAATGGCCTGTCTTTCTAGAGGATCCTTGGTGCTGTCCCAAGTCTGTTTCTAGTGTCTGGCAGGTAATCAAGATGGTCACTCTCTACTTCCTATGGCAAAAGGGATGTGCCAGAAAGTTTGAAGATCTGCCTAAAGAAACAGTAACTAAAATGGATAAATTCTTGATTTTCAACTCTGTAGCTATTCAACCCATCTGATTGCCTTGGGAAAAGATTGTGAGAAGCTAGATATACRATCTAGATCTSATGCACTTGTCTGCTTRCATGAGTAGGTAGGAGGAAGGHTGTTTAKATATAATGAAGACTTARCATATACTCTTTGAATAKATGACAATTGCATCGCTTCACACTTTTCAAATACAAAAGTTTCATCCTTGTACACTCCAAAGTCCAAACCAAGGTTGTCAGACTCGGAGTCAACAAAAGCTCAGCCAACATGGAACTCAGAAATCTCAGCGACTCAACAAAACTCAATTCAGGACTCGATGAAACTTGGCAGATAGACTTGGCAAAACTCTGAAAATAGACCTGCAACGCTCGGTTCAGGACTCGGCATATTTCTTAGCAAGGCTTGGTTCAAGACTTGGCAGGTCTGACAAGTTTGAGCAGGGTTCGATGAGTTTTGGCAATTTTCATTTTTAGGCAAGTTTAAGGCCAAGTTTATACTGATTACTAGTTCCAGGATTGACCCGGGGAGACCCAAAAAGACTCACGTATCTTGCCCAGGTCTCACAACACTATTCCAAACTTGTTGTGTAGTGATCGTTGAAACTAGGCCAACTATCATTAGGATATTATGCCAACTCACAACTACTTCAAATACTGGTGTTGCCTAAGGAAAAATAAACTAAACATCTAGCGATGAAAATGGAAAGAAAATGAATGGAATCAATCCCACTTTGCACAGGATTCTCTTTATATACTCTGCAAAGGATAATGTCAACTAATTTTTCGAGATTTCGGAGAGTATTTTAGAGAGTAAGAAGTCTATTTGATTATCAACTATTTCACGGGAGCTACTTTGTTTTAATTTATTCAAAGGTATCACCCCCCAACAAGGGGCCGATAATGCACTCGAAAAGTTACATGTCCCTGGGAGTTCTTTAAGTACCTCCGAAGCTACATCAAAGATCGGAAATATATTCTATTTCATTTATGTGCGAAGAGGCCCTAATTGAGGTACTGTTGTCAGTAACCTTGGGGTTTTTACCGCTGTTTTACTCTGTTCTTTTATAGAAGAATATATCAATTAGATATAAATTAATGAAAACATAGATAGCGATTCGATAAAGATTAAAGAAAACGACATTAAGTCTGTTAACTTACAGTTGTCCGCTGTTTCAATTTTTTTCCTCATCAGCGCCAACTATAGGTAGACATTTCTCCACCGCAAATCTTTATTTGCTGAAGATCAGTTTGCTCACCTTAAGGTAACTGTGACCTGTGCTATACAGAAATAACTGTATTTCAAAATAAAAAGATATGCGAAAGATCATTTCCCTTGTAAATTCACGATTATACTCTCACGGAAACTGAACTGCGTATTTTACAATAAGTAACGATAGAACTATATCCACCGGAAACGTTTAGCCGCCATTAAATAACTGAATGCCCGATTCCCGACACCCCCGACCAGCAATTAACCTACAATTTACAGAAGGTTCATGTATCCATGAGTGACAACTATTAAACATAACAGAAACCTCTACAGTCTACATGCTTACTCAATTTAAAGAAAAATCTTGAGGGAAAACTGTTACCCTGAGTCAGTTTATGCGATTTTTATATGCATCTGCAAGCACGACTGGTTGTGGTCGGATTGTCCGAGGAAATCAAAGAATAATTCCTCAAACTAAAACTTGCCAAGACTGCCACCCCACCCTAACCCAACCCACCGCTTCTGGGCATCCACGGGAGTTGGCACGCATTACAGTCCCTGACTAAAGAAGATATTTTTCAAGCAATGTACAGTGGATTCTGGGCATCCTTGGCACACATCACGTCCTGCAAGGATACTGACAAAGGTTCTGCTGTGCAGTGCATCGACTACAGTGACATGTAGCAGACCTTACTTACAAGTAATGAGATGAGACTCCTTCATATCAGCTTGATCAGCTTGATGACAATCAAGCCATGTGATTTTGGAAATGTGGAAACTGTTGATTAGTTTAGATAATATGGAAAAATACAGTGAGTAATTAAGTTAAGGATGACAGTTGGAATAAATGTTAATTAAAGCATTGGAATAAGTGAAGCTGACAATAACATTTCAAACCTATTAGCCAATAAGATTGTAACAAATATACATTTTTTTTATTTTAAAATATATGAATACAAACTTTCTAAAGTTAAACATTAGAATTTCTGCAAAAAAATTAAAGTCAACCCTAAACTAAACTAATATAAAGTCAATGATGAACTCATTGCTATAGCCCCAAACCTTCCAGCAGGGACTAATAAGAGTGTGTGACACTTTGTCATGAAATGTGTAATACATTTCTAAAGTCAATATAAAAACAACTTAAAAATAAACTACAAGATCAGATATTCAGATATTGAAAAGAGTGTAAAGATAAATTAAAATTCTTATTTTCTTAATCCCTTACATCATTAAAATAAATCAATCAATTATTCTCTCATGTATTTTAGCCTTTATTTCATTAACTATTCAATTCTGGATATACGATGACAGCTTTATTTCTTTAAATATTCAATTCTCTATAAAATCGTGACAGCTTTCAGCGTCCGAGTTTAGGAGAGCTTACCTAACTCCTTTTTTAAAAAGCATTCATAAAAGTCGTGAATAAGTCCGTGTACAGATTTTCACATTAATTTTTTTTTCTTTGTAATGGTTGGTAGATATTTATTTTATTATTTTTATACTTCGTAGATAAATAGTCATATAAAATACAAATTTATTTATTGTTTTTATAGGTGAGTATGGTGGAGATGTTGATATAATGTAAATCATTAAAAAAATAATAAAATATTAAAATAATAATAAATAATATTAAAAGTTATGAGATCAAATATTTCTAGGTGTAAACCTTTAATCTTTCTTCACGTTTTACATTTTTAAAAAAGTTTTCACCTCTAGAAATTTTATATAGATCCATGGTTAAGATGGATATATGACCCTTTAATACATTAAATATTAAATTGTTAAAAAATATTAAATTTTTTTAATATATTAATATATGGAGGAGATGTTCATGTAACATAATGCATTAAAATAATAATAAAACATTATATATATATATATATATATATATATATATATGCAAGTTATGAGATCAAATCTTTCTAGGTGTAAACCTTTAATCTTTCTTCACGTTTTGCATTCTTAAAAAGGTTTTCACCTCTAGAGATTTTATATAGATCCATGGTTAAGATGGATATATGATGCTTTAATACATTAAATATTAAATTGTTAAAAAATATTAATTTTTTTTAATATATTAATATATGGAGGAGATGCTCATGTAACATAATGCATTAAAATAACAATAAAACATTATATATATATATATATATATATATATATATGCCCAAAGGGGTTGGATCCAATTGTGGGAAGCCACGAGTTTTTCACCATTGGGAAAGGTTCAATTCTTAGAGGGCCTAACTTTGAGCCATTTGGGCACCTTGAGGTAGTGGTCGAATATGTGGTTGCACCTAGAGATATTATATTAAAGAAAATCGTGACTTGTGCACACATAAGTGGGTCAAAGCCCACCCCCATGTCCTTCAAATTTTGTCCCCATATCGAGTGTTTGGGAAGAGATATCGAGAAGGGTTGGTCATAGAGGAGATCACCCACATGGCCACCCCTCCCATCAACGCCTTCACACCTCCCTTCACTCTCATCACTTCTCATAATGAATCCTAACTTCACCAAAAGCTCCCGCTCCACCCAAAATTCCACATACAGTGGTTGTCAAACTCATCACAATGGACTAGAAAGTCGAAGGTACAACCCCTACTCCTGGTTTGTCCCTCCCATTTGACTCTTGATCATGGAAGCTACCTCGAATTTCATCCTAACTAAATTGAACCCACCTTGGGTTCATCATGGAAACACCATCTCCACCTCCTTCAACAGTACGCCTCACCCTATTATTTTCCCTCCTAGTCTCATTTGGCTTTACCACCCCGCTCCCTCCTCACTCGACCATCGACAAGACTCCATTCACCTATTTCTCTCCATTTCCCCAACCTTCTCCAAGCCACTTGCTCTATCCAAATCTCTCATGGCTAAAGGAAGAGGCTTTCGATTGAGGTTGAGGAAGCTCTTGTCAACACCTCCCTCGACATATCAGATCACGACTTGTTGTTGTCGTTGAAGAGTCCTTTGACTCTTATGAAACTCATACTCCACCGCACATTCAAGCGTAAATTGACCTCATAGACGCTAATGTGCGAGTCTTATGATGTTTCTTCTCAAACGATGAAGTCCTAGACACAATCCACTCCTGGATTCTAGAGACGGGAAACACCAGATCCCGAGTCTCCCAACACCTGCGGACAATTGAACTATACTGGCACATGAAGCTCCTACTTATACAAGTTTTTATGGACATGAAGGATGACAAGGACGAGATCCTGCTTCAAATGGACGAGATGCAAGACCAATTACAGCTCCAAGACCTCAAAATGAAACTCCTCGCTAAGAAGCTTACGGGTTTGGATCTCTCAATCCTCCACTTGGACAATGCTCAGGCAACTCCAGATGAGGGCCAACCCTCCACTCAACATTGATGCTCATTAGGTTTCTTTTTTAGTGGTTTAGTATTGGAAGTTCTAGGATTATAATCTGAACTCATTTATGCCAGAATATGAGAAATAAACAGATAGATTTTGCTATAGTAATAGAAACTAGATTTACTCTTAGACATTTCCATGCATTTATGTCCAAAAGACTATCTTCGTATCACTACAGACAATTTGATGTATTGCTACTGGTCTGGTTTCCCTAGTGGCAGGCCAACAACAAAGTTTTTGTACACTTCAAATATGGAAATATAAAGTTCTTAGGATAGCTTACTATATATATATATATATAGTCATCTAGTATATGCAAGATCATACACTTGTAGAAAAATTCCTTAGAATATGGCCCACAGATCAATAATTGTTGGAAACCCCAGGGAAGATTTGATCTAAATTTGGGTTCAAAAGGATTTTTTACTACCATCTTTCATAGTCTGCAGGATCAAGATCGGATCTTTGAGAACATATCATATTTCTTTTGATCAACAAGATTACACTTGAGATTCTGGACAAAAAAATTTAACCCTGTCAAGGAAGACTTCACCTATTCCCTAGTTTGGGTCCCCCTCTATTATCTCCCTCGGGAATTATGGGACGAAGAAATCCTGCCCAGAATTGGAAACACCCCTGGTAACTATGTCAAATCGGAAAAATCCACCAAGTAGGGAAGATATGAAATGCATGTCAGAATATGCATATATATGAACTCCTCTGTTTCTATCCCAGACTTCATTTGTCTCTCATATCGGAACACAAAATAGATCCAAAACCTAGACTATGAGTACATTTCATTTCAATGCCACTAATGTCATGAGCATGGCCACCTTTAGAGAGACTACTTTCTTCTCAATCCCCCCAAACCCCCCAAGGAAGATCCAAAGAAGGATGAAGAATGATTTACCAAGATCATAACACAAAGACAACCTAGTCGCAAACCCTTGCCTACTAGTTCGACCAAAAACCTAACTATAAAAAATAGCTATGAAATCCTCAATTCACAGCTTGAAAATCTGATCTTGAAGCTTTCCTGACCCCTCCCTTCAAGATTAGAAATCTAGAAAATCACATGACTCCTTTTCCACCCCTGAAGATCCCAGATGGCCCAAAATTTTTGAAGTACCTATGGAAATGCCCCCATTAGAAGATGTGCCCATGCATCAGGAAAATGAGGAAGAACTGATCCTAATCCAAAGGACATGGATTTGGAAGGTATTTACCTCCAAGGTATTGTAGATGCTTCTTGACACCAAGATATTAAATCTATTTTGGTTGAGCATATCCAATGTGTTTGGCAAGCTTTGTGCAAAAAAGCTAAAGGATCTTTTGGACCACATCTTTATCTTGGCTCATCTTCAACCCTTGTGGTCCAAACCAATAGGCCAAATATGCCAAAGAATCCCCTAAAGATGACAAGTGTAGAGGTTGAATGTCCAATCTTTAGTTTCTTCAGGAAATCAAAGATATACTGGTTAAATCTAGGAAAAATGCGTTGATTACGGATTCATACCAACCCAAGTTATAAATGAAATTTCTCTTCTAGAATATTAGAGGCATAAATAGAAAGAGAAAGTAATGGCTCTTGAGAAACAAAGTACTTTCTGAATGTCCATATATTTTTCTTCTTCAATAAACTAAGTGTTCTAGTTCTTCTCAATATAACATTGCCATGAAACTTTGGAGGGCAGGGATTTCTATGGCTCTGGATGCCAAGGGAGTTACTAGAGGGATTGTTATGCTATGGAATCCAGCCATGATCATCTTGGATCATTTATTTTCCACACCCCAAAGTGTTATAGCTTGCTTCAAATCAATTGGAGCTGAGATGTCTAGCTTTGTCACCAATGTGTATGGTCTACATAATCTAAATGGGAAAATAGACTTCCTCAATTCTCTTCAGGGTCTAGAGCACAATATTGGGTCTAATTTTTGGATCATTGGGGGCGATTTCAAAACAATTTCTTCATTGGAGGAAAAGAAAGGTGGAACCAACGGAATTGAAGGGGAAAATGACTCCTTCCACTCCTTAATCCAAAACAAAATCTCATTGATATCAATATTATCACTGGACTTTTGTGATGGAATGATAGACGAGGGGGAAATCAAGATATTTCTTTCATACTCGATTAATTCCTAGTCCCCAAGTCACTAATGCTCTCTAGGCATTATATGGAGGCCATTATTCTCCTAGATATTGGCTCAGATCACGAGCCTTTTTTCTTTCCATTGAAGTACATGGGATCCCCTGTAAGAGGTCGCTCCGGTTTGAAAAATTATGGCTTATGCACCTAGAATATCAAGCAAATATTCAAAAATGGCGGTAAGAGGATGCACGCTTATGTATTGCTTCCAACAACATCTGATGGACTTAAAAACCCATCTCAAAATATGGAATAAACATGTATTTGACAATATTTTCAAGAAAGGAAAAGGATGGAATCTTAGATGGAGAAGTTATAGCAGGAGGCCATTGACCAAGGATGGACTGAGGATTGTATCAATTAGGAGAAACAAATAACCAACTAGCTAGAAGAGTGAGGATGTTAAGAGAAAATCCTCTAGAGATATAAATATAAATTTCAGTGCCTGAAAGAAGGGGAGCACAACTCTAAGTTCTTCTTGTGGATGTTTTGGTAGCATCAGATAGGTACTTCCACATAGGTATGTGTTTTGCATGTGGAAGTAGTCGAAAATATTCTAGTCTTGAGTTTACTTTAGTTAGAAGGAATTAATTAAAGTCAAATTGTATTTATTAGTGAATTGAGTTATTTAAGGACATGCTTAGCATGCAACATGTAATCTAAATCTTAAGTGGGTGTGAGAAGTAATCTCGACCGTAGATCATTTGAAGATTAGAAATAGATTGTAACTCGTGATTATAAAATCAAGGTTGGGGTATAGGAGAAGTCACTTTCGTTGAGAGATCAAAGTAAGAGACTTGTGTCGAGAGATTCAACACAGTTGGAACTTGTATGAGATACACTTGTGAGAGACTTGGTGAGAGACCAAGGTTGAGGATAACAAATAAAGACTTTTTCTAGTAAGAAGTGTAGGAGCAAAGAAGGGATTTTTCTTACACTAGAGTGAAGAGATCTCATTGGTTGGGTCAAGAGAGTTCATCCAAGTATTGATGAGAAGGTTGAATCACAAAGGACCATGATTCAAGATATTTATAGGTGGAGAAGGACATTCATCTTGAGGTCATACAGGTCAAGGAGGAGAGAGAGTAGAAGTAGCCACAGGTTCGTTTCAAAGGACAAAGACTAGAGGGAAGAGAAGAGTCATACAAAACTTACTGTATGAGATTTCCGTACACATCCGCGAGTCTTAGAGGAGACATGCACAGATATTCGTGGGTCGGAGAAGGGAAAGGCAAGAACATCCATGGGCCAGAGAAGGGAAAGTTGTGGATGCATTGGGAAAGGTGTTGGTACAAGGCCGTACAGAAGCATAGGAGTTTCCAAGTTTGTCTCCACTGTATAATTCTATCAGTGGGACATTATCCCTATTACGAGAGCCCTAATTTGACCTTAATAAGAGCATCATTGGATCGATTTTCCATATAGGTTTTTTCTAGGGGATTACCCAAAATTCTTGGTGTTCTTATGTGCTTTATTTTGTTTCCTTGCTTATGCTTCCATTGCATGTTTAGTTGATTAATCGGCAGTTCTTTTAGTAGATAAAGTAATTTTGTTTGAGCTAACTATCAGGTGTCGAGTAGAGTGGTAAAATCAACATGGTATCAAAGCATACCAAGGGTTGAATCCGCTAGGGAAAATCGACATGGTATAAGAGTCGAGGCTTTGGAGGAAAGAGGGAGACTAGTCTCTGAGGGAGGAAACTAAAATGACAAATCTTATCAAGTACATAACCAGTAGAGGAAATCAAAGGAAATATTTTCAGGGAAACAACAATACTAGGAAGAGCATGTTTTTTTTGTAGGTATAGAGAGGCATCTGTGAGTTACAATGTAGATAGTCGCAGACATTCACAGGTCACAGAAGGACATGCCACGGATATCCGTGGGTCAAGGAAGGGAAAGTCGTAGATAGGTCATATATGACAATAGAAGGTAGTTCCAGCAGAGGGTTATTTGATCAGATCTTGAAGATGATGAACAAATTGAAGATTGAGGAGAAGTTAGAAGGGGAAACAAACTTCAAGGATTGGAAGTCAACGATTCTTCTTCTATCACATGATAATGACCTCAAAGAGTATTTTGAGGTTGTGATTGCATACCCTACAGATTCTCAGGAATTGGTAGTTCATAATAATAAGGAAGTGAAGGCCAAGCGGGTGTTTCTAGAATCGGTGAAGGATCACTTGATTCCACACATTTCTGAGAAGAAAAGTGCCAAGGAAATGTCTGATGCTTTGGTGAGTCTATACCAAAACAAGAATACATGTAGGTTGTTACATTTGAAGCACCAACTTCAACTTGTTAGGATTTCTATACTTGAGGACACAATTGTGAATTATCTTATGAAGATTACACGGATCCAAGATCAACTTGCAGTGATTTATGAGACAATGCAGGATGTCGAGTTGGTGAATGTAGAGTTGAGAGGTATTCCCAAGTCTTGGGAACCTTTTGTGCAAGGGATATGTGTAGAAGAGATAGTACCAGGGTTTGATATACTATGGACTGATTGTATTCAGGAGGAGACTCGACTAGAGTCCAGGGATGTTTTGAAGAGGAGCCATGATGAGAAATTTTCTCTTGCTAATTAGGAAAGGAAGGGAAAGTTCAAGAATATTACCAGTGGAGAGTCGAACTCCCAAGATGGAAAGATGAAGAAGGACATGAGAAAAATCAAGTTCTTTGCATGCCACAAGTTTAGACATTATGCAGGGCAATGTCTGCATGGGAAGAAGGGGGGAAACAAAACACAATCATAGGTAGTTGTTCCAACAAAGGATTAAGTGGACGAGTTTTGTAAGAAGTTTGAATAGACATAGTTCTTACTGGTCTCTCAGAATTCCATGGGCATCATATCAGCTGATGCATGGTTGATAGATATTGGAGAGACATTTCATATGACAGGAGAATGATAGGTGTTCGAGAGATTCACATAGTCTAACTCAAAGATGTATGTGGAATTTGGTATGGGGACCAAGCATGCAATGAAGGGATTTGGAATAGTGCCATTCCATATGGATTCAGAAGGCACATTGAGAGTGCATGATGTGTTATGGGTGCTAGAACTCAAGAGGAGTGTGATCTCAGTCTCAATGATTGAGAAGAATGGATTTGGCATAGAGTTTCAAGATGGAAAGGTGCTTATTATGCCCATAGAATCTAGCTCAGAAAAAGAAGTTGTCTTTGGATTTAGAGAGAGAAAATTGTATAGGCTAAAGGGCCAGCCTATGAGAGAAATTTCTACCAACATAGTGACAGAGAACAGGGAGCAGATAGCTCCTAAGGTTGAAAAACGCATAGGGAGTCAACTTTCAGGTTCAGGTGGGAAGGATCGGCCTTCCAAGTCAGTCAAGAAGGAGTCATGGTATGAGATGGAAATGCAGGATGCTCATGAGTAGGATACTTCTAGGAGAATTTTCAAAGGCAGTGAGTCTTCAGAGAAAGGTTAGACCATCATGGCAGGGATAATTTATGTGTCATAGGGAGAAACCAATCAAGTGTATTAGAGAGCAAGCATGGTAGTGGATCCGGTAGTGAATATATAGAAAATTCCAGGTGGGAGAAGTACCTTCCTCGCTAAGAGGGAGTGTAGATGTTTTGGTAGCATCAGGCATGTACTTCCACATAGGCATGTGTTTTGCTTGTGGAAGTAGTCGAAAATATTCTAGTCTTGAGTTTACTTTAGTTAGAAGGAATTAATTAAAGTAAAATTGTACTTATTAGTGAATTGAGTTATTTAAGGACATGCTTAGCATGCAACATATAATCTAAATCTTAAGTGGGTGTGAGAAATAATCTCAACTATAGATCACTTTGAATATTAGAAACATATTGTAACTCATGATTATAAAAGAAATTATGGGGTATAGGAGAAGTCACTTTTGATGAGACATCAAAGTCAAAGACTTGTGTTGAGGGAGTTGACACGATCAAGACTTGTGTGAGATACACTTGTGAGATACTTAGTGAGAGATCAAGGTTGAGGATAGAAAAAAGGGACTTTTTCTAGTAAGGAGTGTAGGAACAAAGAAGGACTTTTTCTTACACTAGAGTGGGGAGATCTCACTAGTTGGGTGAAGAGAGTTCATCCAAGTATTTATGAGAGGGTTGAATAACAAAGGACCATGATTCAAGATATTTATAGGTGGGGAAGGAGATTCATCTAGAGGTCATACAGGTCAAGGAGGAGAGATAGAAGAAGTAGCCACAGGTGGGTTTCAAAGGACAGAGACCAAATGGAAGAGAAGAGTCGTAAAGAGCTTAACGTATGGGATTTCCACACACATCCACAGGTCTAAGAGGAGGCAAGTGCGGATATATGTGGGTCAGAGAATGGAAATGCATGGACATCCATGGGCCAGAGAAGGGAAAGTCGTGGATGCATTGGGAAACATGTTGGTACAAGGTCGTACAAAAGAATAAGAGTTTCCAGGTTTGTCTGCAGTGTATAATTATGTTAGTGGGCCAGTATCCCTATTACGAGATCCCTAATTTGACCTTAATAAAATCATCATTGGACTGATTTTCCCCGGGAAAGGAAAACAATTATGTTGTTCTAACTCCCAAGTGAACTGAATGCTACTACAAAAACTGTTTCAATGTCAAAATTTTCAAGGCTCTCTAAGTCATGAGGCCAATTGACATTTGTGTAATCTACATATCTCTTCCACCATTTCGGTTTGAGTATAAGAGAATGAAAATCCCTATGTTCATATCTCTCCATAAATTAGTTGTCTATCACAGGAGAACTCCAATAAGATTTAGTCTCTTTGGCCCAATCACTAATTGAATGAAAACCAAACGTTTAAGTCGAATTGGTTCATGAAAGAAAATATCCTTTACTAAATTTTTTTAATAATTTTCTGCTCATAGCATTTATACGCACATAGAGGGAATAAAGCATGAGACTCTAGACTGGAAGACAAAGCATCAAAGTAGGTATAGGGGTTTACCCAAAATTATTGGTGTTCTTATGTGCTTGATTGTTTATGCTTCCATTGCATGTTTAGTTGATTACTTAGTTATGCTTTTAGTAGACAAAGTGATTTTATTTGAGCTAACTTCCAACTGTTGAGTAGAGTGGTAAAATAAACATGGTATCAGAGCATACAAAGGATTGAATCYACTTGGGAAAATCGACACTTATATCACTCCATGGTCTAGAGAAGGTAAGCCAATCACATCAATAATATCAAGATGGATCAAGTTAATAAACTAAGTGCACATCATGATATTAAGCAAGAAATCACCACTTGTTTTAKCACTCTCTTATCTGAACCCATTTTAGATAGATCTAAGGAATTATTTCCATCACAAGAAAGATCCCAAAAATAGTCTCTACAGACCATAATGATTTCMTGATAAATCCAATTTCCCTTCTTGAAGTGGAAGAAGCACTTATGAGCCTTRCTCCTAGAAAATCCCAAGGTCCGRATGGGTTTACCTCTAATTTATTTCATCAATGTTGGCCTATTGTCAAAATGGATGTGTGGGATCTAGTGGTTGAATCCAAAAGAATATCTGGAATCCTCTCGGCTCTCAATGCCACATTCATCACCTTTATCCCAAAGGAATCACAAGCCTTAGATCCCTCCAAATTCAGAACTATTCCCTTTGCAATTTCATCTGCAAAATTATAACCAAAGTCTAGGTTGAAACCCCTTATTCATCTCTTGGTGGGACTTGAGAAATCTGGGTATGTGGAAAGTAGGAAAATCCTTGAATGCATTATTCTGGAAAATGAGGTGGTCCATTTCCTCAAATATTCTAGAACTCCAGGAATTCTCATCAAACTTGATATGTCAAAGGAATTTGACAAATTAAGTTGGAAGTATATCAAATAATTTTGCTAACCTTTGGATTCCATCCCCATTGGGTTAATTGGATCTTCTATCACATCTCATATTCTTTTTTTTTTCTCCTAATAAATGGCTCTCTCTCACCCCCCTTTCGTCCATCTCGTGGAATTCGACAAGGTGACCCTCTTTCTCCCTTACTTTTCATCCCGATGACAGAAGTTCTTAGCTATAGCATCAAGGTTGTCATTCAGTCTCAACGTATTCAAGGGATCACATTGCATGGCTCCTCCTCCCCTTTATCTCACAATCAATTTGTTTATGACACTATGATAATGGGTACATCCATAGCCAAGGAGGATATGGCCTTTAAGAGGATTTTGGATGATTTCATGGATGCCTCGAGTACTTCTATAAATCACCTTAAATCTCATACTTTCTTCTTCAATACCCTAATTCTGGTCCATTTTCACATTGCCTGCATCTTGGGTTTTACTCAGAGCTCCCTTCCATCCAAATAACTTGGTGCCCCTCTCCTAGACTCTGCATGTCAAAATTTATTCTGGGAAGATCTTTTGTCTCACCTACAGGAAAAGATTTATAGTTGGATATTTCATGCCCTCAATCTTGTTGGTCACCTTATCCTCCTCAAATCAGTCCTCCAAGCCATCCCTTTGTATCTCTTCTCAGTCATTGTATCCCCTAAGTGTATCATCAAATAAATTATATCCCTTCAATGAAACCTCCTTTGGAAAGGTGCTAGCACCAACAAAAAAATGGGCACTGGTAGCGTGGAACACTCTTTGCACTCCAAATATTAATGGTGGTCTTGGCTTACGAGTTCCTGATATGCTCAATGGCGTGCTTAGAACCAAAACATGGTAAATATGGTTGCAATTCAACTCCCTATGGAAGAATAAATATGCTCCTCATATTGGTCCTAGAGAGCTCATTCAAATTACAAGCTTCTAGCAAGGATTCATAATTCAAAATATCTCTTAGAAGAACAAAACCCTTATCCAAGATCACTACTTTTAGGAGATTATATATGTCCACTCTTCTCTCTTTTGGGAGGACTCATGGAAACAACTACCCAAACTCTAGAACCACCTTGATATCCTCCCTCTTAAATATGGGTTGGTGGAAGCTCATGTGAAAACTGTGCATCTTTACTGGTAGTAGGAATTAGACTCGGATGGTTGGAGGGAATTATTTCTCAACCTAGATCACATTCCTCTCCAACACAAAATCTCCTTGAATTTTATTTAAGCTAAGATTACTCTTTGAAAGGTCAGGTTTTCAATGATGCCGAAAAAAAAATAGATGGGGATATCAAGTTATTGGTGGATTTTCAGTGAAGGAATCCTACCCCCTCAAATCCCAACATGCCTCTTTGAGGAAACACAATATTTTGAGTATCATTTGGGGGGGGGGGGGAATCTCTAGTCTAAAGTGGCCACCTTCTTATGGCTGGTGATACAGAGAAGGATTTTAACCTGGGACAATCTCCTTCATAGATGATTTTCAAGGCGAGGATTTTGCATAATGTGTGGGAAAGAAAATGAATCGATGGAGCACCTACTAAATCAATGTGACTTTAGTCAGGGTCTACGGGATCAAGGAGCAATCTATTTTCATCAATCAGAAAGGAAAGAAGACTCTATCAATATCACCATCTCTTCTTGGCATAGTCAAGGCTTCAATTGTTCTCTTTTAAACCAAATTTGGTATCTCTTTCTTGGATTACTTTTGTGGAAGACCTAGAATGAAAGAAATCAAGGCATCTTCAAAAATGAGCATCTGCTTCCCTCTAAAGTGTGGATCAGAATCAAGCAGGACAATTTAGAATTTTTTTTATCTAATAAATGGTATGGGGGTGATCTAGAATGTGAGGATGATGAACGACACGTTTTTTTCAATTGAATCCCTTGTTCTTCCCTTTCCGATTCAGATCTTTCCAAGACTGGTTCCCCTTCTGTCTCTATCCCTTGTTCCCGGTCTCCTCCCCCATCTTGTTTCGTTAAAATCAACTTTGATGGATCCTCCAAAGGAAATCATGGTCCGACTGAATTTGGTGGAGTTTTTAAAGATGATGAAGGTCGAATTATGAGAATCTAATGTGGCTTCATTAGTTCTAACTCAAAAAACGTGGATGAAAATCAATCCTTAATTCAAGGGTTGAATATTTCTCACCTTCATCAGTTCCATAAGTTGATTGTAGAAGGAGACTCTTAGTTGTTCATTCATGTTCCTACTTGACTTCTTAACGGTACACATCCAAGTAAGATTTCAGTCAACTAGTGTCTTGAATCTCACATTTATCTTCTTCAGTCAAACATCTAAAGAGTGGGGGGGCTAGTACCTTCCCATGTTAAAAGGGATGCCAATAAGGTTGTAGAATGATTGTCTAATGAGGGCATATCCAACCCTTCATCTCTCTAGGACAGTGGTTGGTTGTTGAATCAGGTTGATCTTCTTTCCCATCAATGCTATACCCTAGCTTTGCAAAACTGGAATCAATTGGATGGGTGTTAGATGGCTCAACAGGCCAAGTCAAATCACTAGATGGCAATGTGATGGGATTGGAGGTCCTCACGCAAGATGTCATGTCTACAACACCACCTCTTATCACATCAACCAATTACTCAACCCAAATGTATTGTGCAAAGGCAAGGGAAATTATGAACACCCTGTAACAAGAAGACCAATGATCAATGTAGTTCATGGAAGAGTACACCGGGTCGATTCAGGCGATAGAGGTTTATGATGTAGGAGTTAATGGATGCAAATGATCTGGATTACCTCATCTTGGTTTCCATCATGTCTCCACATGGGAGGAATATTGATATAGGTTCTTGTCAGGAGAAGGTTTTCATTATGTGGCTCTAGAATTTGTTGTTCACTTCTGAGACTGACAACATTCCAAGGAGGGTGTAGTTCATATAGTGGGGATTTCATATCATCTTTATGTGGAGATTTCGTAGAGTTATTATGGAACCTATAAGCACAAAGGTGAGATGGGCCCTAAGAAAAATAATTGAGTTTTCCTTGCTACCGAGGATGTTGTAATGAATTACCATTTTGGGGTCGACCCAACTAATAAAGAATACATGCAAGCTTTGGAGGCTGAGGTGCGAGCCATGTGTGCCTAGATGGAGAATGAGGATGTGGAGAATCAGGTTGGAGATATTGTCCCTGACCTAGGCTGCACCAGGAATAGGGACACTAAATTTTATAAAACAATTGAGATATATTGGCATATGATTTTTATGGTAGCTCGGGGTAGGGTTCCTCAGGAGTAGTACATTCAAATTCTAAAGCAACTGATGGAAGCACTGGAGCCACAATCAAGCTTCATGATTACTATGGTTTCTTGGATAGTAAAGAAGAAGGGAGGGGTATTTCATATCACTAAGAACAAGGATGCTCATTCAATATCCAAGGTCTCGTCGAAGTTGTCTCCCTCTACTGGTGTTGAGGCCACTGGGGCTCCTCAGGTTCATGTGCTTGATGAATGCTGATTTTTTCTTAATTCAGGGTATTTTTGCTTTATAGTCTTAAGGATAATGGTATAGATTGGTTAGACATACTTTATCATACTTAGTATGACAATATTATCATTTTTGTCAACTTGCTTGGTTTGCCTCTGGGCAAGCCAATGATCTCTGGGTTATTTTTTGAAGAACATATCATGGATGTTATAGTTATCTGTATGTATATTTTTCCATTTGTAACATTATATATTCAATATTCAAATTGTTGTTTACTAAAATATAAAATTTAATGAATATATTTATTTGAACATGATATATAATGTTACAAATTTTATATATTTATTATTTCAAATATAAAATACAAATAATAATAATAATAAAAGTTAAGGTTTGATTATAATAATATAATAAGTAATTCATTATTGTTATAATAATGCAGTAATAAAAGTGGATTTCAAATAATATAATTAATACATACACATATATTAGTGTTCATGTTGGTTGTATTATGTCTATTTCCTCTCATAATGAATGGCTATGTTACATAATGTTCTTAATCTTTTTTGGTTTTATTATGGCTGAAAATGGTGGACCAAAATTGACCATGGTTAATTTTGTTTGACCTTGATTGAATTTGGTTTACTATGGTTGAATATGGTTAACTTTTGGTTGACATTGGTTTATATTTGGTTTACTATGATTGAATTTTGGTTGACTTTATTTTATGTTTGGTTTACTATGATGGACTTATGGTTGACTTTGGTTTACTATGGTTGACTTATGGTTGACTTTGGTTCACTATGGTTGACCACATTTTGCCATGTTTAACTATTATTGACTTAGATTGACTATCCTTCAGTTTGGTTGACCATGGTTAGACATGGCCAACATGGTTAACTATGATTAACCATGGTTTACTATGGTAATATTTTATTGTGATGTACATCATGGTTGACTTTTGTCGAATCATTATGTTCCACAATGATTGTGTCACAATGTGACATCCATGAAGGGTTATATCACGTTGATACATTTGTTAAGGGTTATGTTAGATTGTGATGTTGAAAAGTGGTTAGGAAACATTATGATGTTCCTGTTCATTGTGTAATGCCAAATTACTATGTTCCTCATTGGTTACATCACATTGCAATGTTCTAAAAGGATTATGTCACCTTCTGACATTAATTAAGGGTTATGTTTTAGTGCAATGTTCATCAATGGTCATGATGCATTGTAATATTCATATTGGTCAACTTATATGGAATTGATATGTTCCTCATTGATATTGGTGCAAACACATTCATTATCATAGTTACTCCTTGGATGTGGGCATACCCATCATCATAGTGTCATCAACAAATTGATTGTGAGATAAAGGGAAGGAGGAACCATGCATGGAGAGCCCTTGAAGACACTGAGACTGAATGACGACCTTGATTATACGATTAAGAAATTCCACCATCATAATGAAAAGGAAGGGAGAAAGGGGGTCACCTTATCGAATTGCATGAGATGGACTAAAGTTGGTGAGACAAACATTTATTAGGAGTGAAAAAAAACAAGATGAGATGCGCGGGAGGATCCCATTAACCCAATGGGGATGGAATCCAAAGGTTTACATAATTTATTTGATATACTACTAACTTTGATCCAGGAGGATCCGAGAATTCTCACGGAGGTCCAGGAGGATCCAAAACGTCCATAGAGGTCCAGAATGGTTCATAAATGCTCAAAATTTAACAGTCCCAAATTCTCTAAAAAATGACATCAATGTGTAGAGATCGTCGTTATGTTTCCAACGATGCAAACGAAAATTCAAACATATTTTGTATGAAAAATATATATCCATTCAAAGTTTGATCCAAACCATGTCAAAGGTCAAAGTTAGCAGGGGAAAAATGGTGACACATGTCACCACTGCAAGGGTGAAACATGGCACATGATCGCATAAGTGACATGGCACATAAGTTGGCAACTGACTGGGAAATTTGTACAGACGAGGTGGATGAGTAATTTGTTGACAAGTTATAGAGATAATCCAATGAGAGACTGCCACATGGAATCCTCCCATTGGCCTTTATGGTCATAGTTTATCAAAATTAGAGAGTCGAAGAGGGTCAAACTTGTGACCTCCATAATATTTACAAAGCCTCCATTTCCATTATGCCACACTAATGGTTCTTAATAATATATGATGTAAATATTATTTAAATTTGGTTAAAGTTCCAATTGGGGGGGAGAGAGGGCCGAGGGATAATCCCCCAGCCCCTGGTTTATGTACTAATCCATTTTACCAACACATAGTCTGTGGAAGGGCTAACAAATATGTCGACGGGTATAACCATATACACCATATATATTATATGGTTATAACAATATATAACCATATAAAAAAGAACCAATCTCTCTCTCTCTCTCTCTCTCTCTCTCTCTCTCTCTCTCTCTCTCTATATATATATATATATATATATATATATTCGTGCTAGTGGTTATAACCAAAATGTTATATATAGTGTGGTCAGTGGGGTTTGACCGCGCAACCCACCATATAACATTACAACGATTTAACCACTATGCTAAATAATCGGTATGTTAAAACAAACCAACAAACTTGTAAGTAAATGATGGTGCAGGTTAGCATGAAATGCAAACAGGAGGTTAGGGCCCGTGCCCTATTTAATGGCACATGGACCGAGGCAAGGAATCATCATAATTACATATATTATGTCTCGAAGTGCACACCCGAGGGTACAAAGACTTTGATGCTACATCGTAAAGCATGTTGAGAGGTCCCTTGACGGAATTTCAAGAACTTTATACTCATTTTTCATGATTTTTCTTAAGGAATCCAATGGTGCATTATGTTTCTGCATTTGAGCAATGTTTAAAAAGGTAATTGCAAAACACAAGAATTTGAGAATTAATAAAGAGGTCTCTATTGGAAGTGGACCCAGAGACGTATCTCAAATTGGGTGAACTCCATTATCAAACGTGTGTATGTTATTTCATCAATGTTGTTCAATTTTATGATTAGTTATTTGCAAGTTATTTATCATTAAAGTGTGTATGGTTAGATAAGTTTTTCACATGTAATTTGTAAACAATCAAGCGATCGTTATTATTTTGAAGATCAAGTGGATGTTTATATGTATTTAAAATAATTAACATATAAGGTTCTTTCGGATCAAACTTAATTTGTCAAATTCCTTTGACATATCAAGTTTCATGAAAATTCTCATAGTTTTGGAATATTTGAGGGAATAGACCACCTCATTTTCCAAAATAATGCAGTCAAGGATTTTCCTACCTTCAAAATACCCAAATTTATCAGGTCCCACCAAGAGAGGCATAAGGGGTTTCATCCTAGAGGCCGGGACTTTGGTTATGATTTTGTAGATGACATTGCAAAAGTAAATGGTTCTGAATTGGGAGGGATTTGAAGCTTGTGATTCCTTTGGGATAAGGGTGATGAATGTGGCATAGAAAGCCAAAAGGATGCCAAATATTCTTTGGGATTCAACCGCTAGATCCCACACATCCATTTTGATAATAGGCCAACATTGATGAAATAAATTAGAGGTAAACTCATCCGGACCTGGGAATTTGCTAGGGGAAAGGATCATAACTTCTTCTTCCACTTCAAAAAGGGAAATTGGATACATCAAGAAATCATTATGTTTTGCAGAGATTAGTTTTGGGATGTTTATTTTGCTGGAAATAATTACTTCATATCTATCCAAAATGGGTTCAGATAAGAGAGTGCTAAAAGAAGTGGTGAGTTGTTCTCAATATCATGATGTGAAGTTAGTTTATTACCTTGAGCCATCTTGATCTTAGTGATGTGATTGGCTTACCTTCTCTAGACCATGGAGTGACAAAAGAACTTACATTTGTGTTACCCTTCTTTCAGCCAAGAACTCTAGATTTTTGTCTCCAAAGTATTTCCTCTTAAGATCGTTTCTCTTCTATCTAGTTGACTATCTATTTATCTTGATTGATAGAATCCTTAGTCCATCCCTGGTCAATGGCTTGTTGTTGTAAATATTCCATTTGAGATTCCAACCTTTTTCTTTCTTGAAAAATATTTTCGAATGCCTATTTGTTATATATTTTTAGATGGGTTTTTAAGGTCTTCATACTTTGCTGAAAGTGATACATAAGCATGCAATGAGTTGTGTCAGCCTCATGCCACCATTTCTGAATATTTGCTTGAAATTTTGGGTGCGTAAGACATAATTTTTCAAACTGGAACAACCTCTTACAGTGAATCCCTTGTACTTTAATGGAAAGAAAAAATTCTTGTGATCTAAGTTGATAGCTAGAAGAATACTTACCTCCATCTGATTCTGAGAGAGCATTAGTGACTCTCAGACTAGGAATTGATAGATTCTACAAGAAATTTATTGATTTCCCCCTCAACTATTATTCCAAGAGAACATTCCATTGATAGTATTGATATCAATGACATTGTTTTCATTCATGATGGAGTCAAAGGAGTCACTGTCCCCTTCAAGTCCACGATTTCCTCCTTTATTTTCCTCCAGTGAAAAAATAATGTTCAAATCTCCCCCAAGGATACAAAAATTACACCCAACAAACTCCTCTAGACCCTGAAGAGAATTGAGGAAGTCTATTTTCTCATTCAGATGATGTGGAATATACAGATTGGTGACAAAGCTAGACATATCAGATCCAACTAGCTTGAAGCGAGTTGTAACACTTTGGTGTGTGGAAAAGAAATTATCCAAGATGACCATGGTAGGATTCCACAAAATATCGATGCCTCCAAAAAATCACTTGGCATCCAAATCCATAGCAATACCTGCCATCCAATTTTTCCTGGCAATGATATCTAGAGAAGAACTAGAACACTTCGTTTCTTGAAGAAGAAAAAGATCCAGGAATTCAGAAAGTACCTTGTTTCGCAAGAGTCATTGCTCACTCTTGTGATTTATGACTTTGATAATCTAGGAGACAAATTTCATTGATAACTTGGGTTGGAGGAGGGTTGATATGAATCTGTACCCAACACATTCTACCCAAAGTTAACTAGTATATCTTTGATTTCCTAAAGAACCTAAAGATTGGACTTTTAACCTCTATGCTTGTCATCTTTAGGGGATTTATTAGCCATATTTGGCCTATTGGTTTGGATCACTAGAGCAGAAGATGAGCCAAGATGAAGATTTGGTTGAACAGATCCTTTAACATTTTTTCATAAAGCTTGTTGGACACGTTGGATATGCTCAATCGAAATAGATTTGATATATTGGAACTGACAAACATCCATAATAACTTTTTGGTCAATGCACTCCAAATCCATATCATCTAGATTAGGATCAATTTCTTCCTCGTTCTCGTGATTCATGTGAACATATCCTAATGGGGGCATTTTCAAAGGTACTTCAAAAATTTTGGGCCATTTTGGATATTCATGAAAAGGGAGTCATCCAATTTTCTAGATTTATATCCTTGAAGGGAGGGGTCAGAGGAAATATTTGAGATCATAATTTCAAGCAGTGAATTGAGGATCTCATAGTTATTTTTCATAGTTGGGGTTTCGTCCATACCAATAGGAGAGGATTTGTGAATAGGTCTTCTTCATGTTATGATCTTGGTAAATCCTTCTTCATCCTTCTATGGATCTTCCTTGGGGGATTTGGGGGGGGTGAGAAGCGAGAAGTCTCTATAGAGGTGGCCATTCTCATGAAATCAATGACATCGAAACAAAATGTACTAATAGTATAGGGTTTAGATCCATTTCATGTCCTAATATGAAAGAAAAATGGAGTCTAGGATAGGAACACAAATGTTCATATATATGCATATTTTGGCATATGTTGTATATCCTCCCTGATTGGTGGATTTTTACGATTTGACATAGATAACAAGGGTGTTTCTGATTCAGGTCAGGGTTTCTTCATCCCAAAATTCCCGAGGGAGAGATTAGAGGTGGACCCAAACCGGGGCATAGGTGAAGTGTTCTATGTCATGGTTAAATTTCTCTATCCAAAATCTCAAGTGTAACCTTGTCAATCGAAAGAAATATAATTTGTTCTCAAATATTTGATCCCGATCCTACAGACTATGAAAGATGGCAGTGAAAAATCCTTTAGAACCCATCTTTAGATCAAATCTACCTAGGGGTTTCCAACAAGTATTGATCTGTGGGCCATATTTTAAGAAATTTTCCTATAACTTCATGATCTTGCATATACTAGATGATTATTAATATGGAGAATATGTTCAAGTAGCATTACACATTAAAATAATAATAATAAATAATAAATTAATAATAAATTAATTAATATATTTTATTTATTTATTATTATTATTATTTTAATGTGTTATGTTACATGAACATCTCCTCCATACTTGGATGTAGAGTACCTTTAAGAGGATTTTGGATGATTTCATGGATTCCTCAAGTAGTTATATCAATCACCTTAAATCTCATATTTTCTTCTTCAATACCTCCCTTTCGGTCCATTTTCACATTTTCTGCATCCTGGTTTTTACTCGGATCTCCCTTCCATCCAAGTACCTTGGTTCCCCTCTCCTATACTCTCCTGCTCGAAATTTCTCTTTGGAATAATTTTGTCTCTCCTGTAGAAAAAACTTTCTATTTGGACCTTCTATGCCCTCAATCTTGTTGGTCACCTTGTCCTCCTCAAATAATTCCTCCAATCCATCCCTTTGTATCTGTTCTCAGTCATTGCATCCCCTTAGCGTATCATTAAAGAAATTATATCCCTTCAATGAAACTTCCTTTGGAAAGGTGCTAGCACCAACAAAAAATGGGCACTGGTGGAGTGGAATACCTTTTGCATTGCAAAGCTTAATGGTGGTCTTGGCTTGCGAGAACATGATCTACTCAGTGGTGTACTCATAGTCAAAACCTAGTGGATATGGTTGCAATGAAAAGGTGAGTTTTGGTGTTCCCTATGGAAGAACAAATATGATCCTCATATTGGTCCTAGAGAGATAATTCAAATTATTGGCTTCCAACTAGGATCCATAATTTGGAATATCTCTTGGAAGAACAAAACCATCATCTAGGATCACTTCTTTTGGGAGATTAGAGATACCCACTTTGCTCTCTTTTGGGAGGACTCATGGAAACAACTGCCCAAACTACAAAATCACCTTGATCTCCTCCCTCTTAAATATGGGTTGGTGGAAGATCATGGGATAAATGTGCATATTTACTGGAAGAAATAATTAGACTTGGATGGTTGGAGGGAATGGTTACTTAACCTAGATCACATTTCACTCATACACAGACTTTCCTTGAATTTGATTTAAGCTAATATTACTCTTCGAAAGGTAACGTTTTCAATGATTTTGGCAAAACTTAGATGGGGGTATCAAGCTATAGGTGGATTTTCATTGAATGAATACTACTCCCTCAAATCCTAGCATGCCTCTCTATAGAAAGAAAACATTTGTAGTATAATTTGGGGGTCCAATCTCTAGTCTTAAGAGGCCACCTTATTATGTCTGGTGGCACATAAAAATATTTTAACTTAGGAAAATCTCCTTTGCAGAGGCTTTTCAAGGCTAGGATTTTGCATAATGTGTGGGAAATAAAATGAATCTATGGAGCACCTGCTAAATCAATGTGATTTCAGTTAGGGTCTTTGGGATCAAGGATAAATCTCTTTTCATAAATTAGATAAGAAAGAAGACTATATCAAGCTCACCATATCTTCTTGGTGTAGTCAAGGATTCAAATTCTCTATTTTAAATCAAATTTGGTAGATCTTTCCTAGTTTCCTTTTGTGGGAGACATAGAAAGAAAGAAATAAATGAATCTTCAAAAATGAGTATCTGCCTCTCCCTATAGTGTGGATCAGAATCAAGCAAGACATTTTGGAAACTGTTCTACCTGATAAATAGTCTAGGAATGATCTAGAATGTGCGCATCATGAAAAATTGATCTTGCTCAATTGGATCCCTTTTTCTTCCCTTCCATCTCTGGATCTTTCCAAGACTAGCTCCCATTATGTCTCTATTCCTTGTTCTTGGTCTCCTTCCCCCTATTGTTTTGTTAAACTCAATTTTTATGGAGCCTCCAAAGGAAATATTGGTCTAATTGCATTTGGCAGAGTTTTTAGAGATGAAAAAGTTCAAATTATGAGAATATATTTTGGCTTCATCAGATCCATCTCAAACAACATGACTGAAATTTGGGCCTTAATTCAAGGGTTAAATATTTCTCACCTTCATTGATCCAAGTGGAACTTTGATCGAGAAAAATAGAAATTTTCAAATTCTGATGAAAATGTACTTGTGTCAAAGAGCTTGACGATATATTTCCAACGATGCTTGAATGAGCTCAAACAAACATCGTATGAGAAAGTTATCTCATTCTGAAGTTTTGGAAAAACATGAAAAAATGTTGATAGGGATGGCATGTGGCATCACTAAGATGTGACATGTGGTAGTACATAACATGATGTGGTATTATGGATGATATTTGGATTTTGACATGGCATGTTGACTAGGCATACAAATGTTGATGTGGCATGTTGATTAGTCTATATATTTTGATGTGGTAGGACATGTGGCCTTGTATGGACGCTAACATGGTAGTATGGAAGGCTGACATGGAAGGGAAAGTGGAAGTATGACAGGGTGACATGGAATTCATGTATCTCTGACATGGTGCTGACATATGCAGGTGACCAGGTAGTGACATGGTTTCCATGTGGGCCAATCAGAGGTAACCATGTGGCATGTTGGATTTTCCCAAAAGAGCCTTATCGGTTTCGAAATCATTGGGAGGGTGGATTGAAGACCCAACTTCACCGCCAATAAACCAACGAATTTTCCAACATGTCATCAATGAATCTTATGACGGATAGCCAATGATATTGATTTAACCTTGTTTTGTTGTAACCAAATTCTAAAGGTGGAGGTCCATGGGCTTGACCCCGCAACCTCCACCCTAAAACCATAAACAATTTAGCCAAAGCGCCTGACCAATGTGCCACCTTTATTCCTTGTTATGGAAAACAATATATTTCATTTTTAAATTGGGAATCTTTGGTATATCAAAAATCCCAATGGATGCACCATTTGTGGATCGAACCCATGACCTTCCATTTTATAACCAATGTCTTTAACCATTGTGCGAAGGCTCGACTTTTGTAAGAATTTGGCAATGAGTATTCTTTTATGAAGAGTATTTCCTAAATAAGTTTTTGAAGAAGAGGGTTTTAGGAATAGTTTTTGGTAGCCCAAGTGTGGGAATTGTTTTGCTAGGCCATTAAACCATTTGAAACAGACAAGTGGCTTGTCATTGAAAGGTTTTGCAGGGAATTTATTATTATATAGATATGCTTGTTATATAATTGAAGGACCGAGCATTTTCAATACTTTTTTACGGTAGGAAAAGAGAGGAAAGTCGTTCCTAAGAATGTTGTAGTCTTCCTAAAGAAGTCAAAGATTGATTTTGTGTAGGTTGGAGACCATTTTATGTAATTAATAAATTGACATCATTAATGGAGAAATTGTGCAGATGAAGCAAGCCCAAAGACATAGCCCAAGATGGGTGAACTCCATTATCAACTAGTGTTTTGTATTTCTATTGCGTATTTCTTTAATTTCTCCTTTTCAATTGTTCATTAAGATTTTCAAGTATGCTTCAATCTTTATGTTTTTAATTAATTCCATTCACTCTTAAATCTATTTGTAAATCAAGTCAGTGGATTTAGGATCATTCATAAATTACATAAGTTGATTGGAGAAGGAGACTCTCAACTGGTAATTCATCTTCTCACTCAACTTCAGAATGGTATCCCTCTGAGCAATATTTCAGTCAACTAGTGTCTTGAATATATAATTTATATTCTTCATTCAAACATCCATAGAATATATAATTTATATTCTTCATTGGCCAAGCAGTCTTCCCTCATAAGGTTGCATACTACTTGGCCAATGAGGGCATCTACAATAATTCATATCCATGTGAAAGTGGATGGTTGATGACTCAGGGTGATCCTCTTTCCCATCAATGTTATACCCTAGCAATTGGATTGGGTGTTAGATGGCTCAACAAGCCAAGTAAAAAATGGAATCACCTGGATTGGGTGTTAGATGGCTCAACGAGACAAGTCAAATCGTTAGATGGCATGGTGATGGGATTGGAGGTCCTCACGTAGGATGTCTTGTCTACAACACTTCCTCCTATCACATCGACCAATAACTCAGCCCAAATGTATCATGCAGTGGCGAGGGAAAGTATGAGCACCTTGGAACATGAATACCAATGATCAATGCAATCTATGGAAGAGTACATTGAGTTAATTCAAGAGACAAAGGTTTATGATGTAGGAGTTAATGGATACAAATGATCATGATGACCTCTTCCTAGTTGCCATCATCGATGCACATGGGACGAATAATGAGATAGGTTCTTTTCACGAGAAGGTTTTCATTCTGTGGATCTAGAATTTGTTCTTCACTTCTGAGACTTACAACATTCCAAGGAGGGTGTAGTTGATATAGTGGGGATTTCATATCGACTTTATGTGGAGCTTTGATAGTGGTATTATGGCGCCTCATAAGCGCAAAGGTGAGACAATCCCTAAGAAAAATACTCGAGCGGTCCATGCTACTAAGGATGATGCAAGAAATTACCATTTTGGGGTTGACCCAACTTATAAAGAAGACATGAAATCTCTGGAGGATGAGGTGTGATCTAGGCATGCCTAGATAAGGATGTGGAGAATCAGGCTAGAGATATTTTCCCTGACCTAGGTTGTAATAGGAACAAGGACACTAAATTTTATAGAACAATTGACCTATATTGGCATGTGAAGTCCATGGTAGCTAAGGGAATAGTGCCTCAGGAGCAGGACATTCAGAATCTAAATCAGTGGATGGAAGCATTAGAGCGATAGTCAAGATTTATGATTAGTATGGTTTCTTGGCTCGTGAAGTAGGGAGGGGTATTGCACATTTCTAAGAGAAAGGATGTTTCTTCAAGATCCAAGGTCCCACCGAAGTCATCTCCCTCTACTAGTATTTGGGCCACTAGGCTCCCCAAGATCATGTGCTTCATGAATGATGATTTTTTCCTAATTCAAGGTTTTTCTAGTATAGGTTTATTTCTTTATTTCTTTATAGTCTTAAGGATAATGTTATAGAATGGTTAGACATACTTTATCAAACTTAGTATGACATTATTAACATTTTTTTTCAGAGCCTAGTTTACCTATGGGCAAGTCAACAGTCTCTTACTTATTTTCTAAAGAACATCTCATGAATCTTATAGTTATCTATATTACATTTTTCCATTTTATGAATAAAAAACTTCTGCTTACTTTAAGAAAAAAACATAAATACACTTTTATTGTTATATATATAACATTTCATTGTGTAGATGATATATATAGTTTATAATAATAAGAAATATAATCTTCAAACTTTCAAAATGTTTTTTTACTAAAATACAAAAGTTAATGAATATATTTAATTGAATATTATTTGATATATAATGTTACAAATTTTATATATTTATTATTTCAAATATAAATAATAATAATAATTAAGGTTTGATTATAATAATATAATCAATAATTCATTATTGTTATAATAATATAGTAATAAAAGTGGATTTGGAATAACAACAACAACAATGGATTTCAAATAATATAATTAATACATACACATATGCATTAGTGTTCATGTTGGTTGTATTCTATCTACATCCTCTCATAATGAATGGTTGTGTCGCATAATGTCCTTGATCTATGGTTGTATTTGGTTTTATTGTGGTTGACCATGATTGTTTATGGTTGAACATGGTTGATTAAAATTGACTATGGTTAACTTTGATTGAACTTGGTTGAATTTGGTTTAGTATGGTTAAATATGGTAAACTTTTGGTTGACTTTGGTTTATGTTTAGTTTACTATGATCGAATTTTGGTTGAATTTATTTTATGTTTGGTTTACTATGATGGGGTTATGGTTGACTTTGGTTTACTATGGTTGACTTTGTTTCACTATGGTTGACCACGTTTTACCATGTTTAACTATTATTGACTAAGGTTAAATGTCCTTCAGTTTGGTTGACCATGGTTAGACATGGCCAACATGGTTAACTATGATTAATCATGTTTATTATGTTTAACCATGGTTTGCTATGGTAATGTTTCATTGCAATGTACATCATGATTGACTTATGTCGAATCACTATGTTCAACCATGATTGTGTCACAATGCAACATCCATGAAGGGTTATATCACATTGTGACATTCGTTACGAGTTATGTTGGATTGTGATGATGGAAAGTGGTTAGTTCACATTATGATGTTATTGTTCATTGTGTAATGTCAAATTACTATGTTCATCATTGGTTACATCACATTGCAACGTTCATAAAGGATTATGTCACCGTGTGACATTCATTAAGGGTTAGGTTTCAGTGCAATGTTCATCAATGGTCAGGATGCATTGTAATATTCATCTTGGTCAACTTATATGGAATCAATATGTTCCTTATTGGTATTGGTGCACACACTTTCATTAAGGGTTATGTCACATTTGTAATGTTCATTAATGGTTATGTGGCATTGTAATTGTTGGTCTCCAGTTTTGC
>ML813689.1:53936-71307 GCA_009831015.1 Picea engelmannii
AGGAAGATTACCAGCTCACTTATCACCACCATAGAAGAAAAGAATTATCCAACAAAGTGCTTACTATTCTTGGGTGGGAAGTGATCTCTTTTATACAAGTCCTGATATGATTATTAGGAGATGTGTCCGGGAAGATGAAATTCTGGATATCTTTCAGGCCTGTCATGATGGGCCATGCGGAGGACATTTCTCTGACAAGAGAACAACATACAAAGTTTTTCAATTAGGATACTATTGGCCGACACTGTTCAAAGATGCAACGAAGTATGTGAGAAGCTGTGACAGTTGTCAAAGGATGGGAAGGCCCACTACAGCAGACGATATGCCCTTACAACCACAAGTTGTAATTGAACCATTCGATAAATGGGCATTAGATTTTGTAGGGCCAATTGCTCCAATGTCAAGAAAGAAAAAGTACATCTTGGTGTGCACAGATTTTGTGACCAAGTGGGTAGAGGCGAAAGCCCTATATCAAGCAACTGAGAAATCGGTGATTGAATTTATGTATGAAGAGATCTTTACCCGCTTCAGTGTTCCACGAGAGATTGTCACCGACCAAGGTGCCCAATTTACTTCCAAATTGATGAAAGAACTCACAGACAAGTATGGGATCAAACACTGTAAGTCCTCTCCATACCATCCACAAGCCAATGGGCAAGTGGAATCTACAAACAAAGTTCTAGAAGCAATTATGACCAAGACCATACACTTACATCATAAAGACTGGGCAGATAGGCTTCCAGAAGCTTTATGGGCATACAGAACTACATGGAGAAATACCACTGGTCATACTCCTTACGAGTTGGTATTTGGTAAACAAATTCTCCTTCCCATAGAATTTCAGATTCATACATTCCGCTTAGCAGCAGAATTGGGGTTGGATTTGAGTGAAGCACAGAAACAAAGAGTCATGCAACTAAACGAACTGGGAGAAATGAGGCAGGAAGCTTACAACAAGATGGTTGGGACCCTATGAAGTAGAAACTGTTTTTGATAACGGTTCTGTCAGGATTAAAACCATAGACGATTCCCATAACTCCTTTGTAGTGAATGGACATCGGTTGAAAGTGTACAACAAACCTTTGTCAAAAGATGATTTCTTACAAGAAGTGGCCAAACAAACAGAACTAAAGATAGTGGGAGAAGAGTCTTCTCCTCCTGCTGATTTTTTATCATTCATACTGTTTTAAAATTCTGTAAATAGTAGATTTTTAGCAGAAAACAAAAAAATCAAATAATAATAAAATAAAATAAAAACATTTATTTTCTTCTTTCTTTTGGATATGTTGATGTTTTGTTTTCAGTTTTACAGGTTTTTTTTTTCCAGAGCAAGTGCAGAACTGAACTTTATCACTCTCTCACAACAGGTAAGAAGGTAAGACTGTTTTATTTCATGAAGTTTTCTTATCAATATAACTGACTTGTTTTGAAACAAATAAATTTGAGCTTGTTTGCTCCCTTTGATTGCTCATTAAAGTATGAAAGGGGAATTTATCAGGAAGGATTATTCTTTACCAGACCTGGTGAATTATTATGGGAAAGAAACCCCCTTAGAGTCTTCTTTTAGCATTTCCTCAGACTCTCCAAACATGAGGAAGCAATGAGCATGTACTAACTTGGGCTCATAAAATCCACAAGTAAGTGATTACTGTTCCAAAAAATTTATGTTTGCAAGATTTCTATCTGCACTCGTGTTGGATGATGTGGAATACGTTAAGGTCCACCTTCCACCAAATCTCACTCCATCGACATCAACACCTTATCTGGAGCAGAGATTAGAGATTATTTAACACCCTGGACTTTGCATGCCTCAATGGCAGATGTCCATGCTAACAACCCTGGGAATACACCAATGTCTCTTGGTTGATAGATCCTATAGGTGACTCGACACCAACACCTCTATTCGTACCTGCTAGGATGTGATGTAGGTACCTTGAGGCCCATTGACATCACTGGTGGGTCATCTCGCATCAACTAACGACATTCATTAATGGCCGATAATCCGATGATTTCTGTTTGTGTTCGACTCCAGAACAATCATTCACACAAACCAGAATTGTACCATGAGTTAGAAGCTTTGAAGTTGTTGAAGACATGATTTCAGTTGATCTTTTTCAGGATAGAACACAAGCCAGGTTCAGGGATCATAATCAGATAATTTGCTGTTATAGACAGGAAGTTTTCTCAGCAGGATATTATTGGTTAAAATTTCTCTGCAGATTCCTGAGTGTTTCATCAGTACCAGTCAGTACCAGCACATAGTTCATCAACTACAGTGGTCATCAGAAGTACGAGAGAAATTATAATTTTCGCGCCCTACAGATCCAGACTTGACTTCAAAAGAAAAATTCTACAACAAGAATTGCAGAACAAAAGGGGATAGGTAATTTAACTCAGGTATGCTTAGTTCATGTTGATTTACTGTATTAATTTGCATATTAATAGTTTGAACTAAGAATGCTTTGTTTACCCCATAATGTTTCATCATACCACGACCTGTACCTAATGAACCAACCCACATCGACATTTCATATTATGAAAATGCACCACATTACCAGAGCTGAGTTCGACATGACTTGGATGTGATAACACTCTGCACTCAGGTACGGTTATCATCATTTTTCTACACACCATCGATCCCCACGACAATTCAAATGTTATCCAATGATTTTCCTTCCAACTACATCCTTCATCACATTCTCTTCCTTCGTCGCCCTTATCCAAATTTCGCTGCTAACACATAGAGCTTCCCTGTGATATCAAGTGGAACCATGGTGGCAAATCTCCATGAACCGGAGACATACGCAAACTTAGAAGCCCTTCCGGAGTATGAGGCAACTATAGATATTTTTAAGCAAGCAGGATGGGAGCCATTTCTAAGGAAATTCGATGGGTATAACGATGCTATTACGCTTCAATTTGCTCTGCATTTTCAGGGTGGGTTCGCTAAAGTAGGCAAGCTTGAGTTTGAAGTCACGGAGAAATTCATTTCATAGGCAATTCAACTACCCACCACTGGCCAGAGATGGACAAAGGGTCAGCCTGTTGACAAACAACTCTGTACTCAGCTTTTAAAACCATAGTACCGGGAAACACAGTGGTCCGAGGGAACATCGCGGTCATGGTTGGAACCACAGTGGGATCAATTGTTAGCCATCCTCCAACGTTACCTCACGTGTGAAGGACGATATACCATCGTATTTCCCTGCCATGCTCGACTCCTGTTACACTTTAGAGGTAATCATCTGAACATACCTTTCTTTCTGTTGAAAAGTTTAAAAAAGATGGCCGAACAGGTACGAAAGGCCAAAGATTTTCGTGGAAGCCTATTTCATTTCAGTCTTGTTAAGATTTTGATTAATTCTGCACTGTCCAAGAAGCAAGAAACTTGGGATATGTTCACTATAAAAACCCTAGCCTCTGCCAAGTCTAGAGATACGAGTGTTAAGCCTTCTCCCCCACAGAAGAAGTTGAACGCTAGGAAAAAGAGGGTTAAAACCCCGACCCAAGTCTGTGCTAAACCTAAGAACATACCCGATAGCACAATTGAAGCCAGTACTGGAGACCCTGATTTAGAACCTTCATTTGATGCTCATGGGTCTGATGGAGTGGAAACCACTAATGCAACTGTGAAGAATACTACTCCTACAGAGGCACATGTTGAAATCCCAAGTTCTTCCCTAGCTGCCGAGAACATAATTGATGTGGAAAAACTGGCAGAGTCAACTGACAAACCTAGGAGAAATCCAAAACGAAAATGTAAAAGCACATTGTCAGGTATGGATAACTCTGTGCCCAGTTACCCACCACAGGAGAGGTTAGAAAGTGTGGCTGATCATGAGGAGGTTCCAGAGCCCTCTGAAATGACTTGGAATTTGTCCCAATTCATTTGAAAAACCCGTAAAGTGGATTGGCAGGCTACTGCGCCCAAAGGAATTGAGCAGAATGAGCAAATTCAAGTACCAACAGGTACCCCTGCTCGGATACAAAGAGAGTTCACTCCTGAACCTAGTCCAGTTGACAATCCCGATCCAGTTGACACTTATGAACGAAGTCCATATGAGTTCACTCCTGAACTCAGTCCAGATCATCATTCTTATCCAGTTGACACCCCTGCTCAAAGTCCAAACGAGTTCACTCACGCATCCAGTCCTCAACCACAACCAGGACAGGATCAAACATTTGAAACCTATTGTGAAATTTCCTCCAGTCGATCCTTGAAACCAATGGTAGCAAGACTGGAAAGCAGGAATAAAAGGTTGAAAGAGAAGCTACATGAGTACACTGTATTGGATCGACATATAAAAACAGAGAATGAACTCATGAAAGTCAGGGTGAAAAATCTCTTGTCCAAAATTGACAGATTAAAACAGAAGAATAAGGGTCTTTTCCAAAGGAACAAGAAGCTACAGAAGACTGCCAGAAAGCATATTATAATCAACCGAGTCCTCAAGAAAGAAATCAGAAATATGAAGAAATAGGAGAGGTTACAAATGTTGGTTGCAGCTGCTGCAACCCTCTGATTGCTACCAGTCTTTGACTTTTTGTTGCCTGAGGACAGGCAAAGACTTCAGTTTGGGGGCATGTTGGTCTCCAATTTTGCCTATGTTTTGCCTATATTATATCACAAAGACCTCCATTTCCATACTCAGTACCACTCCCTTTTGGCCTTGTTATGACATACTTGACATCTCTTTACCACTCAATGGGGTTACTCAAGGTATTTTTACGTTTCAAGTTATTTTTATGTATTTTGATGCTTTAAATTAATATTGAAACTAATATGGCTCAAGTTAGGTACTATTTCTATTTTAAAAAAGGATTTGCCAGTACCAGGTACCAGCTCGTACCCCGTGGAGATACCAACGAAGCTGCTAAAGATTCGCGCGTTATGGCCAGAGTGGGAGACAGTGCGAAATACATGACAGATGGAGTCATCACTCATATGATGATTGAAGGCACAATTATAGACCTGAGTTGTTAATACTTCATGATTCACACTTCGTGACACTACGTGTCACGAAGATGTGAAGACCGTTTTTTAACTGATTACGAGTTAATTTCGGATCTGGGATCCGTTTGAATTAATGTATTTTTGCTCTAAACTGTTATGGAGGGATGATCTATATAAACAGAAGATCACTCCTAAGAACCGTTAGATTATGTTATGTTATGATACACATTTCTGAATACAATTTGCTGTTGCGCTATGTTACTTTACTATCATCTGATTTGAGTTAATTTTCTGAGTAAATGGAGCGTGAAGTATACACAGTGTTTGCGTAGAATGATATAAGTAGTTCTGGTTCTTCCTTTTGGCGTTTGTACCTTTTGGTTGGGCCCGCCAAACAGGTTCAAGTCGCTGCTTTTCTCTGTCTTAGATTTAGTTCATTTCAGTATTGTAGTATTTGCATGCATGTTAGCTTAGAGTTTTGGAATTAATTTGTTTAGATTCTTGCTTAATTATTATTCAACTGTATCGTTTCCAACATATTGATATCTTTTACGTTGATGAGTATTGAAAGCATGGTTGATTCCTATAGAGTTTAGAGCTTGAACTAGGTTTGCTTTGTTTCCAGTTTTCAATCTGCACATAACTTAGAGTTTGAATATACTTTGTTTTGGTTAATATAGTTAGTTACTCTGCTTTATTAGATAGTTAGGCTACTCTGCTTAGTTAGGATAGATAGGTTGCAATTAAGTTAGAGGAAGCTTCCAGTACCAGTAGGGTAAGTAGGGTATTTCCTTATTTTTCCTGTAGATAGATTTAGATTTATTTTCAATACTTAGATTAAAAGAATTCTAGGAAATAATCTTTCTGTTGATGAATTAAGTAGGAGATGATAAGTTTCAGGATAGTCATTAGGACTCAGTTTTGGAGAGTGAGTTTGTGTTTTATTTTAAGAATAGCCTTTAGATAGGAAGTAGAATCTTACCCGCACATACAGTGTAGCAACTCTAAGTTTACTTACCCTGGTTTGACAATTCAGTGTTTCAGGTCATTTAAAATCTTTAATTTAGTAGCCTGACAGTAATGTTCATCATGGTGGACTTACTTTGAATTGTATTTTTTTTTATGGCTTATGTCGCATTGTGATGTTCATGGAAGGATATGTTTGATTGAAATTTTCATCAATGGTTATGTAGCATTATGACATTTATCTTGGTTAACTTATCTCGAATTGCTATGTTCCTTAATTGTTATATTGTGATCTAATGTTTGTCAAGGGATAGGTTAGATTGTCAAGTTCCTCAATTGTTTTTTCATATTTCTAGCATTACGACATTTATGTTGGTTGGCTTATGTTGAATTGCTATCTTCCTCATTTGTTATGTTGCAATCTAATATTCCTCAAGGGTTAGGTTAGATTGTCCCATTCCTTGATGGTTTTTTCACATTGCGATGTTTATCATAGTTGACTTATGTTGACCATGGTTGTCTTTAGTTGGCCTTGGTTGTTTGAATTTGATTGACCATGTTCATTATGTTTAACCATGGTTTATTATGGAATTTTTTCATTGCATTGTTCACCCTGGTTGAGTAATGTCAAATTGCTACATTACTCAATGGTTTTGTCGCATTGTGACATCCATAAAGTGTTATGTCACATTGTGATGTAACAGAAGGGTTACATTAGATTGTGATATTCCCCAATGATTATGTCAAATTACAATGCACATGTTTGTTGACTTATGTTCAATTACATCGTTCCTAAATGGTTATGTCACATTTGCGACATTAATTTAGGGTCATGTCACCTTGCAAATTTCCTTTACAATTTTGTTTCATTGTGATGTTCCTTAATGGTTAATTATAGTTGACTATGGTTGTGTCGTAATGTGTCATCTATAAAGGGTTAATTCACATTGTGATGTACCTCAAGGGTTATGTTGGATTTTGATGTTTCTTAATGATTACGTTGCATTGTGATGCTCTTATTTATTGTGTAATGTCAAATTGAATATTCCTCAATGGTTACATCACATTACAATGTTCATAAAGGTTTATGTAACCTTTTGACATTCCTTAAGGGTTATGTTTTAGTGTGATATTCCTAAATGGTTACGATACATTGTGATATTCATCTTGGTTGGTTTATATGGAATTTCTTCCTCATTGGTATTAGTGCACACACATTCATCAATGGTTATGTTACATTTGTGATGTTCCTTAACAGATATGTCTCATTGCAATGTACATCCTGGTTGACATATGTTGAATTATAGTGTTTTTGAAGCGTTATGTCACATTGTGATGATCATGAAAGGATATGTTGGATTATGATGTTCTTCAATGTTTATGTATCATTGCATCCTTTATCTTGGTTTACTTATGTTGAATTGATATGTTCCTCAGTGGTTATGTTGCAATCTGATGTTCCTCAACGGTTAGGTTAGATTGTCACATTCCTCAATGGTTTTTTTCATATTACAATGTTTATCATTGTTGACTTATGTTGACCATGATTGCATTTACTTGTCCATGGTTAAATATGGGTGACTATGGTTGGGCATGTTGATTATGATTATTATTGGTTGACTATGATTGACCATGTTGATTGTGTTTAACCATGGTAATGTCGCATTGTGACATTCATCTTGGTTGAATAATGTTGAATTGCTACATTCGTTAATGTTTGTGTTGCATTTTGATGTACATATTCACTRTCTTTTRTCAAATTGCATAGTCACTAAATGGTTACATTACATTGCAATATTGATTTAGCGTTATGTCACCTTATGACATTCATTTAGGGTTATGTTTCAATGCAAAATTTATGAATTACATCCCCCCTATTGGAATATGGGTTCCAAATTAATGGTCATCCATAGTCAACCATTCATAAAAATTACATCGAGTTGACTATGGTTGACCATGTTGATTACATTTAAATATGGTTTACTATGATAATGTCACATTATGACATTTATGTTGGTTGAATAATGTTGAATTTCTACATTCCTCAATGGTTGTGTCATATTTCAACATATATGTTTATTGAATCATATCRAATTGCATTGTTCCTAAATGGTTACGTCACATTGTGGCATTCATTTAGGGTTTCCACATTCCTTTAGGGTTATGTTCCAATATGATTTTTGTGAAATTCATCCCCCTATTGGTATATATGTGCTAGATTAAATGTAATGCATATTCAACCATTCATAAACATTGCAGTAAATCATAACCCCAAAGGAATGTTTCAAGGTGACATAACCCTAAATGAATGTCACAATGTGACATTACTATTTAGAAATTATGCAATTTGACATAAGACAATGAATATGTATGTTTCAATGTGAGACGACCATTGAGGAATGCAACTATTTGACATAAGTTACCCTTGAAAATGTTATGTCACAATCCAATGCTTATTTAGGGTTATGTCACCTTCCAACATTTCTTTAGGCTTATGTTTTAGTGTGATGTTTATGAATTAAATCCCCCTTCTTAAAATATGGGTACCACATGGAAGCTCATCCATACTCAACCATTCATAAAAAACACACTTATTTAACTATGGTTCACGCAGATTGATTATGGTTAGTAATGGTTGACTATGGTTGAGCAAGTTGATTACATTTAACCATCGTTTACTATGACCATAATGTTGCATTGCAATGTTCATCTTGGTTGAATGATGTCAAATTGATACATTCCTAAATGGTTGTGTCAGATTTTGATGTACATGTTCATTGTCTTATGTCTAATTGCATCATTCCTAAATGGTTACATCACATTTCAATGTTCATTTAGGATAATGACATAACCTTGAATGAACATTCCAATGCGATGTAACATTTTCAAGGCTAACCTATGTCAAATTGCTACATTATTTAATGGTTGTGTTGCATTGTGACATACATCTTCATTTTATTATGTTGAATTGCATCACCCCCCCTTCCTTTTTCATCCCCCTATTGGAATATTGGTGTCAAATTAAAGGTCATCCATAGTCAATAATTCATAAGCATTGCACTGAGTTAGCATAGACCATATTACCTACACCTTTATATTTTAGTGGATGGTCTTTGTGAACTTTATTAAGGGTTATGTTTGATTGTGACATTCCTCTATTGTTATTTGATATTGCAAAATTCATTAAGTGTTATGTTGCATTGTGAATGACATTCCTACATGGTTATGTCACATTGTGACATTCATCAAGGGTTATGTTGTTTTGCGATGCTTCTCAAGATGTTTTATGAAGATTTTCATTTTTTACATTAAGAGGTTATATCTATTGTGGTGTTCATGTTGGTTTAATAATGTCTACTTGATTATACCGATCCTCATTTGTTATGTCTCATTGTGACATTCATAAAGAATCACAACGTGACCTAAAGGGTTATGTTAGATTTCCCAAATTGAAAGATTAATAAGTAAACCAATTAAAAACATTTTAACAAGGAGTTATTTACAAAATTTGAGATTATGAAATTTCCCAAATTAAGATATTAATAATTAAGACAATTAAAACTATTTTAATAAATAGTTATTTACAATCTTTTAGCCTAATTTCAAATTTTAACCCTAATACTCATACTTAGAATAACCCATATACACCACATTTTTCTTCAATGTTGCCACTTCAATTCCCACTTTACTTAGATTACTTTCACATTTCTTCAAAGTTTGAAGAGTCTTTCAAAATAATACACTAATCCTCATGATTTTTTTATAATTTAAATGAAATATTTATGCATAGATATCCAATTTAATAACTCAAAGAATAAATTAATAAAGTTCAAAATAATACTACTAGCACAACCACAAGCTCGTAGTTGGTGAATGTTGAAAGGTTTCAGCTAGCCCAGAAAAATGAAATGCATGGGTGCACATGGCATCTCTACACTCTGTAACAAAACCTTAATCTTTGTTAATCACTCAAACGTGGCAATCAACTAGCCGTCATAGTAAATTTTAAATATGATAAAGTAAAAGTAAAAAAATAAACATGTAAATTGTTGCCTTTATAATAGTGAGGAAGTTAGTGGTTGAAATAACAACCATTGATTTATTGGGATGACTAAGAATATTCCATCAATATTTAATCTTGTCCATACAAAACTGATTAAGCATTAAAAACCTATTAAATGTACCCATTATCAATAGGTGTACATAATAAGTGTAGATCTTTCGATGTAATTATATTTTTTCATATAAAATATAAATAACATCATTAAAAAAATATTATCACTACACTCATATAAATATATTTCCATTCACACTAACATCAAATATATTTTCATTTTCTATTAAAAAAAAGTCTTGCATATTACTACAATACTCACACATTTTCTCTTAAATTTCAAATTATAAAAATATATTTAAAAAATTCAAAATAATATTATTATATTTAATTTCAAATTGTAAAAATATATTTAAAAAATTCAAAATAATATTATTATATTTAATTTCAAATTGTAAAAATATATTTAAAAAATTCAAAATAATATTATTATATTTATTTTGAATAAAAATAACATTTAAGAAAAAGGAAAAGTACCATAAACCAAATGCTTAAATTCCAAATGATGGGACACATTACATTTCATTTTAAACAAATATCACCCAAACTTAAAGTTGCACTAATATTTTATTCAATTGGTAGAGTTTTTCTTATGCATATAATATTTTGTTCATTGGGTAGAGTTTACAGTATCTTAGTGAGTTTGTAGATTTTTTCTCTAGCATATATTTATGTTGATGATTATTGTTTTGCAAATATTCTTTATCATCTTGTGTTTAATTCAAACAAATCTATTACATTATAAAATTCAAACATTTATATTAGATTTATAATGGTGAAAGGGGAGAATTTATAAGATTTTGTTGTCATGAAAATGGATTTTGGTATTGGATTCAAAAACATCAATAAAAATGATTCTTATTGTAATTAATCTAAAAGAATTTGTACATTAATATACTATTTTGTTAAAAAAAATTAAAAATAATTTAATTTGTGTTAATTAAAATGAAAATCTATAAATTTTAATGATAATTTAAATAAATTTTAATTTATAATTTCCAATTAACAAAGGTAATTCTTAATTAACGAGTTTTTAAATAATATACATATATATTTAAATTTTGAAGAAAAAAATAGATAAAAGAAACAAGAACTTATCAAACATTAATTGCATTATAATATTCATCATTATCTTATTATTAGTCCCTCCCACGGCTAGGTGGTTAGGACTATAACAATGAGTTTGATTTTGATGTGACATTAATTTGTTTTTTACCATAAATTTGTGTATGCAATGTAATGTTTAACATAAGAAAACAAATATATATTTTTGTATATAATAAAAATATTTGTGTTTCTCATTTCTAATTGGTTGATAGAATTAAAGTGTTATTTCTCCCTTCACATCTTTCAATATGTAGAATTAATTACATAATCAATTAATTTCACCAATCACCACATCTAAATATAAAAAGTTGTAATATGTATTTATTATTATGCATTATTATATTTATATTATATTTATTATCTAATATATTATTTAGATTATATTCATTATGTAATATAATAAATATTATATAAAAATAAATATTATTAAATTTGAAAGGTTTATTTTCAAAAAGAAAAATTGAATATTTTTAAAATGCAATTTGTATTTGGTTAGCTTAACTTAATTGGAAGGAAATTTAGGTTAATCCCAAAACTATATAACATCTACATTAAAGTAAAAAAGTGGTAAGATCCTGGCAATATGACATATTACAAATTTATAAACTAAGTGTCATGGAGCAGCACGTCTTCCTCCATTTCTTGTGAGTCTAGGTCAAATTCTTTGAATTCCAATCTTTCTGACGGTATATTTATCAGTGTTAATTTTTTTTCATTTAAAATCTTTACAAATTGCTATAAAACTAGCCCCTAGTTAACATATTGTTCATGTTTCACAGTAATCATCATCATCAATAATTATAAGGTGTCAGCTATCATCTTCGTTTCCAAATCTATTTGGCATGGACTAAGCTGCCATGTAACCCTTGTTATTGAACAAGTTAAACTTACCAAATAAAAAAGTCAAAATGATTATTCCAATTACCCATTAGTAAAACATACTACATCATGGTTTCGCCATTAGTAAAATATAATACGTCATCTTTTGGTATGCATTGCATTGATCATTTTCATTATTATCTAATTGTTGAATCATTGAGAAGTCAAAATGACTATTCCAATTACCCCATTAGTAAAAACATACTACATCATCTTTTGTCCCATTAGTAAAACATAATACGTCATCTTTTGGTGTGCATTGCATTCATCATTTTCATTATGATCTAATTGTTGAATCATTGAGTAATTATTTTTTTTGGATGGGTTCTAGCGCTATATTGAACTAAGGTACCAAAACAATATCTGCAAATAGAATTTGGCACAACTAAACTCCATGATGTTTTCAAGATAATTCCATTTCCAATAAAACACGTGTTATTCAAACATACAATATGGAGTGAATGTATGCATAAATGAAATTAATGCAAGTAAACCTAATTAATATTGACCAAACACTCAATGTTTAAGCATATTCTTCAAATAAAACAATAAAGAAATTGCTTTTTCTTCAAATAAAACAACAAATAAATTGCTTAAAAGGGAAATGCATGACATCCTTGTAACACAAAAATAGCATACATTCTCAAACACAGATTGCATTTACTCAAATAACCAAAATCAAGATATAGGAAGAATGCCTAGGATTATGGATGTTACCTTTGTGACCAATAAATGTGGCATCTTTTGGGTGTTTATCAAGATGATATTGAGTTATTAGTTTGTCTCTTCCCCTAGAGAATCTTTCTACTTTGTAAATATTACATTCCCCTCATTGTAGAAAAAAAAAACCAAAGCTCCATCCATTGAAATTGTAAGAAGAAAATTTGTATAGAAAATAAGTGTTTAAAATATCGTTGTAATGTCCTCTTTTCACTTAATTATTTTTTAGAAAACAAACTAATTATTTTAGAACGTTTTCTAGCAAATGACCTGGTTAATTAATACTTTGATGAATGCTATAATTATTTTGAATTTCTTAAAATATCAAACTGTGAAATTGATTAATTATGTATTATATCTTGTTGAATAAAATTTATGGAAGATCATGATTGTATACATATATTACTAATGAGTTTTTGAGTGTACAAGAAAATAAATGATTGGGTGAGACAAGTGTCTTCAATAAGACCCTAGAACTTTGGATTGAGTCAGGGAGTAAATGTGTTGATAAAATTTTGAATAAATGATTTGATTATGGACATTACTAATAAAAACTTGTTTAGTGTTTGTTGGAGAGGCATTTTGTATAAGTTTGGAGATTCGTGCCAAAAGAAAGTTAGAGAGTAAAGAGAAGTAAGAAGATGGACCAAAGTGCACGATGAGAGAGGAATTCAAGGAATCAAAGAGGGTGACGAAAGGATGCGCAATGGAGCAGCGCGAAAATGACGAAAAATGGCTATAAACAGTTTGGTTTTGGGGGAAAGTTTGTCCACTTTTGTAACGATATTATACCTATTCTTATGTATAAATATGTAAAGAGTTCTTTTTTGGGAAGGGGGGTGTTTGATATATGAGAATTTCCTAGTGCTTTTTGGGTAAGGGAGTCGAGTGAAGGAAGAGGTTTGAGGTATGACAGAGAAGTGAACTCACACTGCAGCAAAGAAACTAGTCAGGTTTGGGGTGATGTTATTGTTGCATATTTGATAGCGCAATGCACAGTGGTAAGAAACTATTAATGAATAATATGAGAAGTTAGTTGTTGTGGACGTAGCCCAAGTTGGGTGAACCATGTAAATCTATGTGTTGTTATGTCTTGTATTTGCTACTTATGATGTTTTATCATATATGTTGAATGTATGGATCACATATGATGTTACAATATTATGCATAAACTATGTTTAATGATAATGTAAATATTAGTTAATGGAGAATGCACACATGAATGAATGGTAGAAAAGACATGAAAAAGATCTCACTTCCCCTCATCACCATAGAACCCTAGTTCCTGCAACCCCTCTAGATGCCCTGGGTGAGACTTCACTTGCTCTATAGGTGATGCCGAAAGGGACAATGTCTAAGGGTTTTGTTGGTATTTGAATGTTTAACCCCGGGTTTGCCCCTTACATGCCAACAAATGGTTCTGTTGCTGGGATCGATAATTGTAATTGAGGGGAATGTTTTGGAGGCCGAACAGGGAAGAAATTGAAGAATGGATAGAGAGAAATAAGTGATACTTTTCCAGAGAAAATAATAGAAACCCTAGGATTAGCGAAGAACAATGGTTACAAAGTATGTTTTCACAGATCTGCATGAAATTTTCTTTGGTGAATTTTTTATTATTTTGACTGAATGGTTAGAAAGACTAGTGGAGAATGCTGGGAGGTATAGAACTGAAGCTATGAGAAACCAAACCCCTTAACTTATTAGACAACTCATTACATCAAGTAATAAGGTTTCTCATGTAATATATTTCTTGTTGAGTAGTATACTGGGGGGTTATATTACCGAGTTTGCAATAGATTGTACCTAGTCTTATAGTGTCACAAAGAGGGAATTTTTCAAGGGTCCACGTAGAAGATATTTGAGCACATTATCTACTTGGATAAAGTTGTTACTGTGCAATAATAATTTCATGAAGATGGAGTCTGACATCTAGACGCCTTCGCCTACATAGGGGAATTAGGGGATGACCGAAGGATGGTTTGAGGGTGAGAAGGATGAGGAAGGAAAGAATGGATTGAGGATGTCGAGAGAGGATACTAAATGAGAAAAAGAGATTGGGGTATTTTGTTGTGGAAAAAGGTTTAGATACAGTAAGAAAAGGACTGTGCCTAAAAAAAGAGAGCAACACAGAGAATTCGAGGAAAGTGACCCATATGCAGTACTTCATATTACACTGTACGGAGAAAGGAAAAGGAAAGAAAGAGATCCTAAAAATTTTCCATCAAAAGAAGGGAGTCTATCTCAGATCATAATTTGCGTCAAACCCATGAGCTTGTGTGTGTCATTAAGAATTGAAGCATGAACTAAGATGGGTTCAAGAGAATTTGTAATAAATGGAGGAAGTCAGAGAAATAGCTAGAATAATGGGAACAATATAGAAAATCAAAGGTTGTAAAAATCACCAATGGTAAGTAAAACGCCTAATGCAATGGCAGGGTTGGATCAAACATTGAGAATGCCTGATTTTCAGGGAACAGGGTCAGACGACCCTGAGCGACACTTATTTGTATGTGCCACAATATGGATTGCAAAGAATGTCCAGGATGAGTCAACAAAGGTCACACAGTTGGCCATAGCGTTCATGGGTCATGCACTACCGTGGTATATGAAGTTTTAGACAACTACACCAACCAAAAAGTCAAGAAATTTGGTAGAGATCGGGAAAGAATATTTAAAGGAATTTAGAAAGCCAAAATACGAATCTCAATATATTACAGAACTGAAGGAAATTAATAAAGTGCATAATGAAATAGTGTGGGACTATGACCGGAGAGTTAAATATGTAATGGGTAGGTTAACCTTTCATATTCCTGACGAGCAACATTGAAAATGGTTTATAGAAAGCCTAATTCCACACATTCAATGTCCATGAACACAACATAAGGTCACATCATAGCCGAAATATTTGGAAATCACAATGAAAATGTAATTATCTCTTGTAGGATATGGCACAAGTACAACCACAGTTGGTTGCACTAAGAATTCAATTATTAGAGATAACTAAGGAAAAGGAAAAGTGTGAACATGTTTGGTCTATAAGATGTAAAAATAAAGGCCATGGGAAGGAAGAGTGTCTAGCCTTTGCATAGTATATGGCCACAGGATCACCAAACCCATTGACAGGAGGAGTGGGGTATTGCGAGATATGAAAGACATGGGGAATCAGGCTCCATAGCCAACAATAGTGTCCCCCGATGGGGGTTCAAGGGCGAAGTCCCTGAATGGAAATTTCCTTGTAAAATATTGTAATTTCATAGTCAATATGGACTGTTCATTATAATGTCGCAGATATAACGGTAGAAGTTATTTTAGGATTTTTTCCCTAGAAGGAAACCCTATTTTATGAGGGAATTGTATTGCGGCTGGTTAGGTGTGTGATTATTGTATTATGAGAGAGGAGACTGTGAGAGAAAGAAGAGGAAGTTATAGCAGGTGTGATGTAGGTTGTATCCCTTTATTTTGTTGGATAATAAAAAGGAAGGACCTAGAAATTTCTCTGGTGGACGTAGCCCACACTAGGTGAACCACATATATATGTGTCTCTATTGTATTGTGTATCTTTTGTGTTTTATTTCCACATTTTTTTAATTTTATTGCTCTTTGATCCTGTTTTTCTAACAACATCATCTAACTGCTTGTCCCTTATTGCATAAATATCAGAGAACCAGAAGGAATTTATTCTATATTTTTGCAAATTGGTAGGACATGATGAGAAAGACTTTCGTGCATTCAACTTAATGAGAGAGTGCACCTTAGATGCATACAAAATCTAGGAAGAAAAATTCATAGTAGAAGGAGGAATTCCACAGTACAACATTCCAAGAGGCTTCAATTAGGGTGGTCGTGGAGGTTTCAACATAGGTTGAGGATGTGGAGGATTTGGTTGAGGAGGTAGAGGACCAATAATTTGTTACAAATGCAATCAACCATGACATTTAGCAAGATATTTCCCAAATCCTTGCACAACATGCATGTAATGCAAAGCCTTGGATCATACAACAAAAGACTGCCCTCAACTGATAGTGAAGTGGCAGGCGAGAGGGAATCAAAACTAACATCAAACCCAACATTAGAATTATAACCAGAATCTGTAGATGATAGCCACTAAAGAAAGTGATGATCAACTAAGAGTACTAACCGTTATGCGTAGTGGAATGAGAACGAGACCGGATGCGATAAAGAATGGAAAGGGAGTCGAACAATGGATAAGGAAAGTAGTTGAGCCCATGAAATCATTCAATCCAAAAAAAGAAAAGGAAACTTATTAGCAAGAAAGGAAGGAGATACTAGGACTAGAATGGATAGCCTCAACATAAAAAACACCACCATTATACAATATGCCATTAGTTTATGATCACATTATTCTAGAAAGGCCAATCGAGAAGGTAAACACTCTGAAAGAATTTATAAAATGTTGTTTAGAATTGATGTGGGATGATACAAAACTAAACACATTGTGTGGGATGATTGATCAGTATACACAAGACAAAGAAGTACCTACGATGCAGGAAGTAGTCAACCAAGTCTTTCTCAAGAAGAGGACAAAAAGAGAGTTCAAATTGAGTGCATAGATATGAGAATATTACATGGATAATGTCATCTTGGACCTAGGATCACATGTCAATGTT
>ML813689.1:71407-88323 GCA_009831015.1 Picea engelmannii
GTGGAAATAAAAACTAGAATATAAACAATACTATAGAGACACATATCTACATGGTTCACCCAGTTTGGGCTATGTCCACCAGAGAAATTGATAGGTCCTTCCTTTTTATTATCCAACAAAATGAACAGATACAACCTACAACACACCTGATGTAACTTCCTCTTCTTTCTCTCATATTTTCCTCTCTCAGAATACAATATTTGCAATGATACATGATCGCAATACAATTCCCTCATAAAATAGGGTTTCCTTCTAGGGAAAAAAAACCCTAACATAAATTCTACCATAAGATCTATGACCTTATAATTAATGGTCCAAATTTACTATGAAATTACAATATACATTTACATGCCATTTTTTCCTTCAAGGGCTTCACCTCTCAACCCCCGCCGGGGGCCTGCTTGCCCTCAGACCCTGTAGGGGGGGAAATCCCCCCCTGCAACCCCCCCACGTGGAGGGGTGTATAGTATTCTAGGGTGTATATTCTTTATGGGGTATAAACATAGCTAAAAACAAAGACCTAGGACTCAAGAAGATAATCAAGCTCCAGAACCAATAATCTCCCACTTGGAGATTGATCTCAAAAAATCCACCGTTGTTGTATTTGTTGGACTACGATCCTTCTTGGACCTGTAAAATTTAGCATCTTCACCTTCATGCTTGAAGACCAACTGAAACTGAGCAGGAACTCATTTTTTCCCTAGTTACTCCCTTTTTTAACATGTCTACGATATTCTAGCTAGTATGTATCTTTTCCAACCTCAAATGTCCATCTTCCAAGATGGATCGTATGAAATTATACCTGAGTTGTATATTCTTAGTATTCTAATGGAAGGTTGAGTTATTTTCAAGATGAATGGCACTCTCACTGTCATAGTACAACCTGCTAGTATCCCGTTTCTTGCCCAATTCCTCCATAAACCTTTTTAACCAAATCATTTATTTACTAGCCTCTGTAGTAGAAACATACTCTACTTCTGTTGTTGAAAGTGCAACAACCTATTGTTTTTTTTAAATCCAACTTATTGTTGTTCCACCTACAGTAAAAACATACCCTATGGTGTTCCTCCTATTATCTTTATCACCTGCCATATTTGAGTCAACATATCCCTATAGAACATTGTTTGAACCTCCAAAACATAATGCATGAGTAGTAGTACCTCTCAAATACTTGAGAACCCACTTTACTGCCTCCCAATGTTCTTTACCTAGATTGTTCATATACCTACTCACAAATTTCACTGCATGTGCAATATCTGGTCTTGTGCAAACCATCACATACATCAAGTTGCCAACTGTTGATGAATAAGGGACCCTGAACATGTATTCTATCTCCTCCTATCTCTTGGGACACATTTACTTAGTTAATTTGAAATGGTTGGCCAAAGGTGTACTAAATGGTTTTTCATTCTACATTCTAAACCTCTCCAACACCATCTCTATGTACTCACCCCGAGACTGTCAATTTGTGATTTTTCCTGATGCTTGTTATTGTCATACCAAGGATTTTCTTTGTAGCACCCAAATCCTTCATCGCAAATGAATTAGATAATTTATTCTTGAGCACATTTATATCCTTCATATTAGACCTTGCAACAAGAATGTCATCTACATACAATAGAAAGATAATATAACTTCCATTTCTAGCCTTTTAAAATAAACGCAGTGATCAAAATGACATCTACTATAACCTTGTTCTATCATAAACTTGTCAAACTTCAAATACCACTGCCTTGGATATTTATTTAGGCCATACAAGCTCTTCTTAAAACTTCATAAAAAATTCTCCTTCCCTTTGACCTCATACCCCTGTGGCTGCAAAATATAAATATCTTCCTCCAAATCCCCATGGAGAAAATATGTTTTTACATCTAACTGTTAAAGATGCAAATATTCTACTGCCACGAGACTTAAAATAGTGCTAATTGAAGTCATCTTAACAACATGAGAAAATATTTCATCAAAATATATACCTTTCTTTTCTGCAAACCCATTTACAACAAGTCTAACCTTGTGTTGCGTTGTTCCTCCATCTTCTTCCTTCAACCTGTAAACGCATTTATTCCGCAACTCTCTTTTTCCTGCAAGCAACTGAACCAAGTCCCAAGTCTAGTTATTTACCAAGGAATCCATTTCCTCTTTCACACCTTTCTCTCACTTCTTTTAGTGTCTACCTGCATTGCCTCTTCATAACATTCTGGTTCACCAGAATCAAACAACAATAAATAATACAATGAAGGAGAGTATCGTTCAAGGGATCTACTTAACCCGATAGATCTTTTAAAAACACTTGCAAGAGTTTTTGGTACATGTTTCTCCTGTTGTTGTACATTTTTATTTTTTGGTACCTTTGGAATTTATTTTTCAGTGATCTCATCAAGCACTATACATTATAGTTTTTCTTTTTCTTGTATCTTTCCCTGCAACTGATCTTTGTACATGACCTGAACTCATTGAATATGAAATCTATACTCCTAATGATTTTGTGATTTTCATAATCCCATAAGCGATAACCAAAATCATTAACATTGTATCCAATAATGGTACACTTCTTTGATTTTTCCTCAAGCTTTGTTCTATTTTATTTATCAATATGGAAAAATCCTTCATAACCAAAAATCTTCAAAAAAGAATAGTTTACCTTTTTACCTGTCCATGCCTCCTCTATAATTCCACCATCCAAAGAGCTTGAAGGTCCTTTGTTTATTAAGTAAAAAATAGTATCTACATCATCTTCCCAAAACTGTAAGAGCAGCCCAACATGCAATATCATACTCTTTTCTCCATGATTGTCCTGTTCATCCTTTCCGACACACCATTTTCTTGTGGTGTTCCTCGAACTGTATTCTCTCTATGAATCCCATGGTATGAAAAATAATCATCAAACTCCTTGCTACAATATTCACCTCCATTTTCTGATCTGAGAGACTTCAACCTTTTTCCTGTCTCATTCTCAACCAAAGTTTTCCATTTCTTAAAAGTATCAAAAACATCTGATTTTTGTCGAATGCAATAAACCCAAGTTTTTCTAGTTGCATCATCAATAAAAGTAGCATAGTAACAAGAGTCACCAAGATATGATACCTGATATGGTCTCTATACATTTGTATACACAATCTCTAACCTTTCACTCTTCTTTTATTTTCCGAATCTGAGAAATATGACTCTCTTATGTTTTCCATAAACACAATGCTCATAGAAATCTAAATCAATTTATTTAAGATCTGGAAACAAATTTCTTTTGTGAAGTATCTACATCCACTTCCCACTCATGTTTCCAATCCTATGATGCTACAATGTTGTATCCACTCCTGTAGAAGCTAAAGAGACAAAAGAATCAATATTACCAGTACATAAATACAATGTACCTACCTTCTCACCTTTTGCTATCCCCAATGATCCTTTGGTGAACTTTCATGCCTTATCTATAAATATAGGTATACAACCTTCACTTTCCAACTTCCCTGTTGAAATTAGATTTTTCCTTAGATCTGGAACATGTATTACCTCTTTCAACAACCATTGGTTTCCATTCCTTTGCTTTATTTTTACCTTTCCCATTCCAACAATTTTTCATGGTGCATCATCACCCAAATGAACCTGCCCAAAATCACCTTGAACATAATCTAGAAAAAATTTCCTATGGGGTGTGGCATGAAATGAAGCCCCTGAATATACTACCCAAGACTCATAAATATTATCTACATAAATAATCAAAACATCTTGTAACACATGACCTGTTACATTTGCTTCCTGTTTTTTCTCTTGTTGTCCATCTCTTTGTTTCTTTGGAGCTCTGTAGTATTTCTTCAGATGTCGTTTCTTCTCACAGTTATAGCACTCTATCTTTTCTAGTTTGGATTTGTATTTACCCTTCCTATGATTCTCATGGTTCCCTGAGCCATTTCCTCTATCCTTTTTTCTTCCCCTGTTCTCCATGTTTAACACATTACCTAATGTCTCACCTGTGCTTTTTTGTTGCATTTCCTCGCTAAGGATAACACCAACAACATAATAAATTTTTAAAGTGTTTGAACCAGATACATAGTTACCTAAAACCGTGACCAAGCCATTCCATCTTTTTGGCAATGAGCACAAGATTAGAAGAGCCATGACCTCATCATCAAAGTCCACTTTTACATAACTTAGTTGATTAGTAACTGTATTAAATTCATTTAAATGATTTGCAACAGACCCACCTTATGACATATTCATATTAAATAATAACTTCATTAGAAATACCTTATTGGGCACTGAGGGTTTTTCATATAGTTTAGCCAATGCATCCATTAGATCCTTTGTTTTCTTTTCTTTCAAAATATTGAAATCCACCAACGTTGTTAGGCTCAACCGTATCGTTTCTAGTGCCTTTCTGTCAAGAACCTCCCACTCTTCATCCTTCATGGTCGTCGAATTATTTTCTATTCCATCCAATAGTAGGAATATATCATTTTGATATAAATCATATTCCATGTTCATCTTCAATAACTGGTATCTTTGGCCGTTAAATTTTTTGACCCTAAACTTTCCATCTTCTGCCATTGCTCCCAATTGAACCAGGGACCCTCTTTTCCTACGAGTTACCTTTCTCTCTGATACCAGTTTTTAGAAAAAGAGGAGCGTGGAGAAATAAAATAAAAAAAATGTGGAAATAAAACACAGAAGATACACAATACAATAGAGAACCATATATATGTGGTTCACCTAGTGTGGGCTATGTCCATCAGAGAAATTGCCAGGTCCTTCCTTTTTATTATCCAACAAAATGAAGGGATACAACCTAAAACACACTCGTTGTAACTTCCTCTTATTTCTCTCACAATATCCTCTCTTAGAATACAATATTCGCAATGATACACAACTGAAATACAATTCCCTCATAAAAGAGGGTTACCTTCTAGGGACAAAAAACCCTAACATAACTTCTACCATCATATCTGTGACCTTATACTGAATGGTCTAGATTTACTATGAAATTACAATATACATTTGCAAGGAAAATTTTCCTTCCGGGGCTTCACCCCTGAACCTCCTCCAAGGGCCTGCTTTTCCTTAGACCCTGCGGGAGGGGAAATCCCCCCTGCAACTCCTTCGCGTGGAGAGGTGTACAATATTCTGGGGTGTATAGTCTTCATTGGGCATAAACACAGCTGAAAACAAATATCTATGAATCAGGAAGATAATCAGTATCCACAACCAACAAACGTATCAAAGATTGAAGGATAATGTGATGTAGTAGGTCCAGTACTTGAATCAGACGCATACACGAAGCCCTTAAGAGTACAAAAAGTGAACATTGGAATAGAGGAAAAACTGAAATTTTCAAAAATTGGTGATTATTGGAATTATGAAATTGTGGAGAGGATTACAGATTTACTGCGCGAATATTAGGATCTATTCCCAACTACATTCTCATAGATGAAGGGGATAGCTAATGATTTAGGAGAAATGAAGATCCCATTGAAACCAAATGCTAATATAGTAAGACAGATAGCTTACAGATTATATCCAAAGTACAAAGAAAATGTGAAAGCAAAGCTTGACATGATGATAGAAGCTGGTATAATTGAACCTGTTGCAGAATCTGAATGGATAAGTCCAATGGTGTTTCAAGATAAAAAAACATGGGGTATTCAAATGCATGTAGATATAAGGAATTTGAATGATTCCTTCTTGCATGACCCATCCCCAACCCCCTTTACAGATGAAGTATTGGAAAATGTAGGAGGACATAAGGCCTACTCGTTCACCAATGAATTTTCAGGATTGCTATGGGGAAATCCCCCTAAAATAGGTCTAAGGAATAGGCAGAGCGATAACTCCCTTAAAATTATGACCTATTTTTAATCTACCTCAAAACAATCTAGACTAAGTGATGAGAGAGAGGGAAGAAAATCTTAATAACATCATCTTGAATCATTATGGTTGATGTAGACCTCTTCCACTTGTTGTTGCCGCTTAGATCACATATCTCCTCCCAAAGATGACCTGCAATGGGTTAAGAATAAAACATGACATCATATACAGTCTCTATTAATCACTTAAAATCCTAAATATATATGTAAATGATCGAATAGAAAAGAACATGTACACATAAAGTTTGGGACAAATATAATATATTTTATTCATATACAAGATGAAAGCTTACAACCTTTTCTTGTGGACTCCGTTCTACCAACCAAGTATGGGATGCTATGTCCTAGCTCCAAGTTCACCAATCCACATAGAATTATCAAAACCAACATGCCATCGAGGGAAGGAGGAAGGGTTTTATAGGGAGAATGGATGGAGGGGAAAGTTGAGGCTAAAAGTCAAAGCAAGATGCAAAACTTGGGCAATGAGAGGGAAAGGATTTTGGCAGAGTTTTCTTATTATCTTGTTCATATGTCTAAATGAATCCCCTAGACCTATTTTTATATGAGAAAAAGATGGCTATTTGGCTTTGGGTATGGGCTACAAGGGGTAAAATGGTTGGGAAACCCTCCATAACCCGTAAAATCCATCCAAATATGTGCAATTTTATATTTTTTGCAAATTTTGGAGGTAAACGCGGTCTATTTAGCATGCAACAAGTGTATGTATGTGGGATAACTAGAATGCACCACACATGTATACGAAGGCTAATATTGCAGTAGGGCACGTACATTAAAAGGAAACCTCAGCATAGATGTGGAATTTTTGGACTATAAAAAATTCCCCCTAATGTGTGAGGTCGGAAGAGAAAATGATGGCCGAAATAATTTATAACATCTTTATACAGTGGGAAGGCATGGATTTGAGTGAACCTCAGATGAGTGTTCATGAGTGTGTCATCTACAAAATAATGATACTATCTCTGAGGCAGTCATACCCATGCTCGAGATAAACTAAGCATGGCTTCCAGTCAAGTACACTACATATCCATGTCATATACATGGCTACATGACTATTGTGTATGCCAATATAAAGTGTAGCCACGAACAATACAAAGTGGATATACATCTCAAAATCATCAAAAGATATACAATGTCATAGAAATCTTCAGGAGGCATCAATGCATGTGGCTGGAGATGATAACTTCATAGCTCGAGCAACAAATTCAAAATATTCAAAACTCAAGTAGGAGTACAATAGGAGTGTAAGACTCACTACTCTAAGGTCTTCGACGTGCCATCATGGAAATAATGGAAAACATTAATCATCGGGCATATAACTTCATTGATTTCGAATCTGAACTTGATTGGATTCTTGGGATGACATATGGATGAAAGTCAAGAGACCAAATGTAGAATGGATGACTCAGGTTGGAAAAACTTCCCTTGGACGAAAGAATGACAAAATGATGATACTTAGGGAACATTTTATTGACATAAGTCAATGACATAGGAGGCACCACAAACTCTCCATATGTTTGGAAGAGTAACCAAATGGAGGAGGACACAACTCTATGTAACGAGAACAACTTCCTAAGGTCATACTATATCCCAATGTTTGAAAAACAAAAAAAAGGATGTTCTTTGTCCAAGGGTGACTATATTGTTGTCGACAAAAGAGAATGTATATCACGTTCCCTCTTTTTGGAATATTTGATTTTTTTTCTTTTTCAAATTTTTAACGAGCTTTGAAAAAGAATAAAATAATTCTACATTACAAAGGAGGAACAAATGTTGCAGAGAAGAAAACTAGTTCCAAGCGCATGGAACATACTGATGCTCAATGCAAGGAAACATGTGTAGGATAAGGACACTTAGGAAAATTCCTCCATAGGTCAAGGTGTCAAATCGCAAGGGGAACAAATTCTACAAGGCTTGCACCTAAGGAATGCTCTAAAGGTTCAATAATAATAACATGAATCCGACATTAGGCCAAAGACACAAGGATGAGACATGCGATGCGGTTACAGCATGACACAATAATACTCCTTCCATGTGAGGTTTTATGAGCCTAGAGAAGGTAAGCTCGGTGTTTTTTCACTTTTAGATAGTTTTAAAAAACACTAAAAGAAGACTCGAGAGTGATCTTTTTCATAAAGTTAGTCTCCAAGGCCTGAAAAAAGAATAAAATCATACCAAGGAGAACTCTTCTAGTCATCAGGGCCAGAGTATTCCTTTTTCGTATGTAGTTCAATCGATCCGGAAAAGGGTTAAACTTATACCAAAAGGATGTCTCTTCAAAACCATTTTAACGAGTGTGACAAAGACAAGATCACTCGGCTATCTTTTCAATTTTAAGGAGTCAGAAAAGATATTAGATATGGACTCACTGCCTTTTTCGTAATTTAGCCCCATGAGCCCGAAAAAGTATAAAACATAACTTAGGACTCCCATTAACATCCCAAATAGATGAATAAGAATTCCAAATAGATATTTCGTCTGGACCAATTAACGAGCGTGAAAGGAACAAGGTCACTCGACGATATTTTCATATTTAGGGAGTCTGAAAATAACTTAACTATGGACTCCAAGGGGTTTCCTTTTTCGTAGATAATCTCCAAGGCCAGAAAAAGAGATAAATGAAAACCAAGGAGAATGGCCCTTTTTCACAAATTTAGTCCCTCGGGCCTGAAAAAAGGTTAAGCTTACACCTGAGAATACTCTCCTAGCGAACCGTAGTTCCTAGGGTGTACCTTTTTTGTAAAAATAGCCATCTGGAACGAAAAGGGGTAAACTATCGACGGATAGATTTTCCTTCAAATTTTAGTTTGACAAGCGTGAAGGTTAACAGGATCGCTAAAAAATATTATCACTTTTAAAGAGTCTGAAATGGCTTAAAGAAGACTCCAGGGGGGTTCCTTTTCTTAATTAATCTAAACGATATCGAAAAGGATAAATAAATTCTCATTAGATGTTGATTTCAAATTTTAAGCGAGCTTGAAAGACAACAAACCATACTCTTAGGGAGTCCCACAGGTATAGACTAGAAAAATGATGAAGAAGAATGAGACTTCAACACACAGTCATGACGGGACTAAAAGGACTCCCAAGCCTATGGAAAACTCATAGCATGTAAACCAAAATTCAACAAAGGATCTACTTAGGGCATCAATGTAGAGAGAGGCTCTACCACCTAATTACGACACTTCTAAATAAACATAGAAATTTCCATGTCGCACTTTGGTGGCATCAATCCTATGGAAAGGCGGAAAAAGTTAACGAAATGAAAGATGAAATGTGATGAGAATCTAACCTACATGAAAGTGTTGAAAAAACAAATTCACCATGGGATGATGTGAGTGTAACCCATCTCATAAAAACACCAAACCAAAAGAAAAATTTCATAAGAATGACCTAAAGATCCCATGAAAAGAAAACCAAGCACCCACCAAGCAAAGAATAGGGAAAAAGGGGACCAAACTGGGGCAAAGAGAGCCAAAAAGGTTGATATAAATAGGGGTATACAACTCACTTTAACCATTGCAAATTGGAAAATAACCAAAAAGTCAAAAATCCATCTTCCTTAAAATGCGGATTCAAGGAGCTACAGTGGATGAAAAGTATTCAAACATGAACCAAGTAAGTACAAATGACCTCTTTCCTCATTTCCATTCATCATTTTTTTCTTTGATATTTCTTTAGAGGGTGTACACCTTAAGGAAAAAGTCATGTCTGCATGTATGCGGGCTATCCACACTCAGCATGCATATATACGTGGGCTGAGAAAAACTTAGCAAGCGCATATACACGACTGCCTTAAAGACAACCCGCGTACATCTCTTCAAAGTATTCAAAAACATTTAACAACAGACTGACCTCAAACTTTTTATGCAATAGGTTGTATGTCCATTGGCAAGAAAGATAACATGATGAGCTATACATCTTAGTCGAAGAGGATACAAGGGCCATTGCTATGCTAAAGCAGTGTGGTATGTAGAATTTATTTCAATGCCCATTCATGAAGGCACAACCCAGGTTACTAAATCATTTGATAGAGTATTGGCATCCAGACTTCAAGGCCTTCATGCTAAAGGTCCAATCATTGACTCCTACTATTGAGGATATATATTTTTTGACCAGACTCTCAAGGAGGTGGGAACCGATCAACTTGAGGAATTTTCCTCTAGGACTGCAAAACAAAGAGGACTACATTGGCATGTACTGCGAGGCTTAAACTGAGAAAGTACGAGCTCAATTGTCGATTCATAAGATAACAATTCTCAACATGTAGATAGTATTGTATATGATTGGGTGGATTACAGGATCCACAACACTTCACTAGGCCTCACATGCACAGATGCATTGTGAAACTTAGTGTTTATAGACCACCATATTTTACTGGAGCACCATGATGCTCAATTTTATGAAGAAACATCTATGCAACTGTAGAAGAAGAACAAACAAGAAATTTGGGTTTGGGACCATGTTGTGAAATTTATTTTTTGAGAGAGTACCAGGCCTTATCCCATGAGATAAAGTACGAGGACATATTTCCTCTTTTCCATCATTATGCATATGGGAGGCTTGTTTCCTTGACAGAGAGCAAGGAGAGTGCAGGAGGAATTCGATGACAAGTTCTTTGACTAGTGGGCCCATCAAATTCCTGTGATCGAAGACTACCACTACATAGGGATCAGTTTCCTGAGGGACCCTGATGTGCCTGTGCCCCCTGGCGAGGAGCGTGGAGAGACAGGTACACATATTTATATTTTAAATTTATTTCATTTATATTTTTTAAATATTATCCTTCTTATTGTAAAATCAAAGTACTAACCTATTAATATGTTATATACAGATGTGGGACCAGTAAAACCAGTTGAATTCATTGGGACCAGACGTCATCCTCAAGAGGATGTCGGACCAGCAGTAGCAACAATGGTAGGGCCACCGATTGGAGACGATGAGAGAGTATTGAGATGAGTGGAGAGGAACCTAAAATCTCTCTCTCATCCAGTGTCGGTGGCAGAGAGTGACGACCTACCCCTGGCCATGCAACCACATGTGGTAGGAGTACCCAAGACTTGGGTTCAGTTGTCCTGGTGTCTTGCAAATGTCGTAGTTCATTACATTAGGGCCAACAGGGATAGACCATAGTTAGCACTAGACCTTAAATGTGTCGATGGAAGTCTTTTTTGTACTCTCTTATGTATTGAGGGCTTGAGCCCAACGATGTATACTGACTCTATTTGAGTCTTGAAGGCCCACTTTTGTACTTATGACATTATTTTTTGGGCACATTATTATATATACATCATTTTTCCTTATGGAGTAATCATTTTTGTACAAATGTATTTACATATGCGTGTATGTGTGTGATTTTACTTTTATGTGTGTGCAATATTCCAATCTAATACATGATTAGCCAATGCATTCGTTAGTTGATTAGATCTCCTAGGAACATGAATATAAGTAATATAATCAAAACAACATTCTAAGAGACGTACCCTAAGGAATCATCAGTGAAGGGTGGGATCGTAGAAATGGTACACTCCATTTAACCGAGACACGACCGGTTGAGCATATAGATAAACCCATAGGTGAGAAATACCATGTGACAATGCATCACGTAGTAATTCTATTATGACATTGTACTTGACAACGTTATTGGTTACTTCACCTATAAAAATACCTCCAGAAGACACCAATTGACCAAACGGCTTGAATATCACCCAAGAAGCAGAAGAATGCCTCTGAATGTGTCATCTAAAACCGTTCACGAACCCAACATAAACCTCAGATTCACTTGACATCTACTAGAGTGAAAAGAAACACAATAAACTACATGTCCATAGGAAAAAAAAGACAAAAATGTATAAATGAAACTATACATTATATATAAGAAGTCACACTCAGGTGATCGAATTAAGAATAATACTTCTTAAGGTAGATCCCATTTCTATGCTCCAACAAAGTATTACCTTTGAAATCAACCAGTTGATAGGCACCCTTTTCTAAAAATTTCTTAACAATGAATGGTCTGAACCCCATGGGTTTGAATTTTCCTGCCCCCAAGAGATTTATATCTGTCATAGACCAAGACAATATCTCCTTCGGAGAAAAATATATGGTGGACGGACTTATCATACTCACACTTGACATATTATTTTTGAGCCTTGATGGCCAAGGTCGCATCTCAACGCTGCTCATCGAGCTACTCGAGATATACGATACACTCTTCATGTGGAGTTGTGTTGGGCAGTAATTCCACTGCCAACTTAAGAGAGGGAATTTGACACTCTATGAGAAAAAATTCCTCCATCCCATAAATGAGTTGGAAAAGAGAGAAACTAGTAGCAGTCTTGACTGAGGCTCGATAATCCCAATGTGTCGAGCACAACATCAAATTCCAATTCGACTTGACCGAATTGATCGTCCATTGGAGAATAGTCTTGAGAGATTTATTAACAAAATCCACTTGACCATTCACCTATGGATAGTAGGGTGATGAATTTTCTTTCTTAAACCAAAGTTTTGATGTTAACTCGGTCATCATATTATTCTGGAAGTGACTGCCATGTTTTATGACAATGTCCTTTAGAATATCGAACCTAGCTAAAAATCTGGTTAAAAACAAAAATCGTAGTCATTTCTCCATCATTACTGAATGTCAGTATAGCCTCGACCCACTTGGTGAAGTAGTCTACTGCCACGATGATGCAACAATTCCCCCTAGCTAAAGCTAGGTGGTATGTAGTGAAATCAATCCCCCTCTTAGTGAAGGGACTAACAACAATAACTGGAAACATGGGAGCGGGGTGTGCCCACATCTTCTGAGAGAATATATGGCATGGGTGACACTTATTGATCGCCTCTACACAATCCTTGATCAATGAGGGCCAAAAGTATCCAACGCAAAGAATTTTCTAGGTGGTCACCAACCTAGACAAGTGACCACCACATGCTCCAATGTGGCAGTCATTCAACACAAGATCTGCCTCTTCGTGAGTGATACAATGATGGATAATGAAATCAAATCCTTGACGATATAAAGTATCATTGATGATAAGATAGTTCCACACTTGATGGTGTATTTGTCGATGCTCATTGCGAGAAGCAGACGAAGGTGATTTCAAAGTATGAATATACGGAAGTATATCTCTATACCAAGGGTCCAAAGATGAAATAATGAAAATATCTCCATTGATCAATGAATCTTAGAGAACATCATCACCACTCTCGACTGGAAATCCCAAAATTAGTTCAACAAAGACCAAGGACTTTTTAGACTTCATCAAAACAAATTCCAAGTCAAATTATTGAAGGATAACTATCCATCGGCTGATTTTCCCACCAATGACCCGTCGTGTCAACGCATATTGAAAAGGATTCACGAAAGATATGATGGTGGTTTTTCGAAGTAGAATGTAATAGCGGAACCATTGGACAACATGGACAACTCCCAAAGCGAGTTTCTCAACATGGGTGTAGTTGAGTTCCAGTCCAACCAAGCCTCAACTAAGATAGTAGATAACATGCTCCTCTAGCGCGTCAACCTCTTGGACGAAGACCATGCCAATAGTAGGCTCTGCCACAACCAAGTAAAACAAGAAATCCTTGCCATAATTCAAAGGAATGAACAGAGGGAAGATATCATAGCACATTTCAATGCTTCGAAAGAGCGCTTCATCGCTTCATCGCAATAGAATGAGACCCATTTTTTCAAGAGACGCATAAAACATTTAGTAATCTCGACATAGTTGGAAAGAAAACACCGAAGAAATTTAGGTTTCCCCTATAGAATTTGAAGCTATGGGAATGTGCGTTGAGGAGGTAATTTAACTATTGCCTCCACCTTCAAAGGATCGAGCATGATCCCTTTAGTAGACATGATAAAAAGTAACAAGTAACCCAATGTTACACAAAAGCTACACTTGTTCGGATTAAGGCGAATTCGGTAGTAGTGACACCTATCAAATATAAGTCATAAGTGGGCAGGATGATCGGATTTCTTGTGAGAATGTGATGCTAGATCATCAAGATACTCCTCAACTATATGATTGAGGTCATGAAAGGAGAATGAAATGGCCCACTGAAAAGTGGCTCTAGCATTCTTAAGGACAAAAGGCATTTTTTTATATGCAAATGCACCCCAAGGACATATAAACTACGTTTTATGTTGATCTTCAGGTTTGATATGCATATGGTTTTACCTTAAAAAACCATCCATAAAATAAAAGACTTCACATCCTGCACATTCATCAATGATATGATCAATGAATGGGGTTGGAAAATTGTCTTTCAGGAAATATTTATTCAGATCACAAAATTCCATACACACACGAATCGTACCTTGTTTTTTGTTGACAGGAACATGGTTTGACACCCATTCTGTCAATTGCACTGGATAGATGAAACTAGCCTTAATGAGTTTCTCTACCTCAGCCTTGATAATCGCTTCCTTGTGAGGATTGACTGGGTGAAGCTTCTTCCGAATAGGATTAGCATCAGGGTAATTTGTAATCTCATGTTCAACTATACGTGGGTCAATGCATGGAATCTCCTCATAAGACCATGAAAAAATTTCGCGAAACTCTTTAAATAATTCAATGTATATATGAATCTCCTCATAGGAACAATCCGCTTCGATGAAGACGTTTTCAATGATTCCAGGGGTTATAGATATGTCAATAGGAATCATTTCATCTATAGTTGCCATGTTTCCCTTGACATATATTTCCTGTGTGGCCAGAGGGTTAATGAAGAAAGTGGCATCTCCATTCATGGTCATAGTGAACTCTCATGCTTCTACTCTCCTCATCTCGGCTAAAAAATAATATCTATGGTGGAGATCATCCCAAGGTCTATATGTCCTAGTAATTGCCTCCAAAATCTCCTCGTCAGAGGGAAATACTACGTCCAAAGGATCATGAGTAGCAAGAGTCTTAAGCCTAAATAGGCTCAAGGAAGAGATCTAGCTTCTATGAGGGAGCCAGATCAAGGTAGGCTAAGGCTTGTTGGACAATGTTGTATGCAAATTCAACAACAGATAGGGGCATAGCCATTCCAGGATGCCCTACCCCTTCTATCAAAGATGATGGGGATGGTAAATTCCATGGGTCGTTAAAATAACTCGTTCAAAAAGAAGCAATTTGGAAGATCACAACCTTTGTCTGATCAAGAACAACCAAATAATCTTGACATAATTCGAAGGTGTCAGATAATCAAAAGTCCCCATTAGAGATAGAAACAATATGACACCTAATTTGATGGTACCTAGTTGCAGGTTATCAATCAGTGGGATGACGGATGCTCCTGATGAAGGGTTAGGATGAGACAAGGATAAGTGATCTATGGTTATGATTCGACCTTCATGAAGAAAACATAAGACCCAAAAAATGGTGGATACAACTGCTATCAGAGCATAGGTCCAACTCCATCCTAAAAAAATATTGTAGTCGATAGGCACATCGACTACTTCTACCTTGACACAGATGATTTTTCCCTCCAGTTGCATGGGGAAGGAGGGGATTATTCCATGTGGTCTAAAATATGGGTAGTTAAATGCAGTTAGCAATGTTAGCGATAGAGAAAAATCAGGTTGGCCAATGGAATTCCAACATGACAATGACATCACGCAAGTCAAGGCACCCTTGTCTACCACCGTATGGAAAATATTCTGTGTCAACAATTTCTTGGCATAAACCACTACTATCTGAAAAGTGACGTGGTGAGACATAAGAGGTTTATAATTGGTAGGGTAAAAAATAATCATTCTCGAGTTACCAGTCTCGACGACACCCAAGGCAGACAACAATTCTTTCCACTATGAGGGGAAACTCTGGAGGACCTCTAGAGAAGACAACACACAAGGACTTTGTGTCAGATCCTCCATGACAAAGTAATTATCAGAAACCCTTGCATTTGGGTTATGAGAAGCCTTCTTAAACTTGCCCTTAGGGATGCAAGTCATAGTTTCTCCCACAGTCTTCTCAATGTGAGGAGGAGACAGTGGGTTGGAATATTTTTTTCCCTTTTTAGTGGATTCCAACATTCCGTAATCTTTCCCTCAGATTATTGGTTACCCTTGGGATTCGTCAACTGCACACTGTGTATAACCGACGTTTGGGTTGTGGGGGCAGCTGAACCAGGAGTTTGTCTGGCCACAGTCTGTTGAATTGATAACTGCTGCAACTAGTTAGTCAATTGATCTATGGGCTTACTTTGTGGTGATACTACTATACCATCGACATGAGGCCCAAATTTGTTTTTGGTCTTATCGAAATTCGATCGTGGTGCATCCGGGAGGATCTCATACAACATACAAGATTGAGAGTAAATAAACTCCAATTGTTGGGCTCTCATAATAGCTTCTTCTTTGGAAAATACTATGGAAGTCACGACGTCTTTGGATACACAAGGCACCAAGGACTTTAGGAACCACTCGAGTAAAAATGTAGGAGGGACCTTCACTTTGATCAAGCTCTTCCAGCGACGCCATTCTTAAATGTGATTTGGGATATGGATGGATTTTGTTTTCTCGAAGTTGTCCAACAACTCGGTGTCAACATCGTATCTCACTGGTAACTGAAAATGGTTCATGAAAACCATTTCTAGGTCATTAAAGTAAAAATACTTCGAGCTATCAAACTCGATATACCACTTCGAAACACCCCCTATAAGAGTGCATTGAAATAAACGTAATTAAACAGATTATTCCTTCAATGAGTTGGAGGAACACCATAAATGAAATGTCGTAACATGATCACCTGGATATTTTCCAAGATTTCCCTCAAACTTAGGGATGTCTAAGGGAAACTTAGTCGACATGGGGGGTCAACGAGGATCATGACAGGTCATATCATTCAACAACCTCAAAAATTCTAGAAAATGAAGAGTTTCCAGGAAAGGTAGCCTAGGTTGTGGTGGATTCAAAGGAAGAGAGGAGCATGGGTTTTGACCAAGAAAAATTCTCTTGTTATCTAGGGTTTTGGTAGAAACCATGGTGGCCTTGGCCAGTAAAAGGAGTTTGTGCTTGATTCTTCATCATTGACAGATTCACGTAAT
>ML813689.1:92577-116306 GCA_009831015.1 Picea engelmannii
CTTCAATTCTTGGAGTACTTTGATCCTGTAGATAATATTACTCAATGTATTCTCTGAAACTCCTCCAATTTTCACTCCTTGAATCCTCCCCAAAAAGAGGTTATAGAAAGAATGGTAGACTTTATTCAATTCTGGTCTATTCAAAAGACCCAACTTGTACATCATTCTCCACTCTCAATATTTAACATCTGATTCTGAAACTCACACACAAGAAACCAAAGTCCGTACTATTTCCAATGGAAGTGGTCCCACTTCATTTGGATTCTGTATGAAGAATTTATGACTTTTTTACCCAGAACACCTGTTTATTGACTAGCTTCAAGAATGGTCACAAACCCTATATTCCACAGAGTGTATATCCATAATTATAGTGAATCAAGAGATAAAAAATTTACTAGAGGTACCTTGATATGTATTCTCAATACCATAGCGATTTCACCATCTTAATCGTTCTAGAAAACAAGTTATAGCAAAAATCGTAAGATGAACTGAAAATAACATACCTTAGAACACATCACCAAAAGACTTCATCCTCCCTTGAAATCTGGCCTTCTTTTCTTCTTATTACCTCTGAAATTCAACTTGTATCAAATGAATGTATAATGATGTTTATTTGTACCATTTATGTCACTTCCTTTTAACATTAGGGCTGACCTGACACTTTCTTATTTTGTAATTCTTTTCTTTAATTATATTTAGGGCCTACATGTACTTCCTTCTTCAATTCACTTTATCATCTTCAAAAATTCATTTCTCCTCAACCATGAGGATCCACATGACGTTCCACATACCACTGGAAACAACATGATGTATACTATCCATCCATGGTTGTTTTATCTGCATGTGCATTTTCCTTCATGTCCAAATACCTTCATCAATCTTGCGGTCCAAAACCCATGACTAGGGTTGATGACGCAACACCCCCTGCCTCAACAGGTTCTACATGACCTCTCGATCTTAGGATCGTTTTGATTTCTCCTCGAGCTGAAGCGGCTCCTTTAGTTCCCTGTTGGAACCTTTAATGAATGAGATCCATAGGTCCTTCATGAAAACCCACTCTGCACAACATGCACTCAGCGTGAGTCTTCACGTGCTCATGGCATCCAGATATGACTGCGACCTTTTTCCGAAAAAAAGGAAATTTTGGGTTTCACGACTTCGAGAATCTTGGTGTCGCGAGTCTCTAACTCTTCGATCCCCTGAACTTCAAAATGTCAAAATGCCAAAATGGACTCAATCAGCAATTAGCCCCTGGCCCACATCTCAGTCCATGTGATTGTTTCCTCCGTGACCGCAGCCTAACTCTGAAGGTATGTCACGTTTCGTGACTTCAGGACTTTCAATGTCAAGTGCCCGACCTCTTGTCCCCGGGATTGCTAAAATGTCGAATCCCAAATTACCGAAACGTGTAACCACAACCTCACTCCAAAGATATGTCACGTTTCATGACTTCAGGGATTTCCAACACAAAGCGCCCCCCCAACCTCTTGTCCTCGGGATTCTCGAAAATCTGAACCTTGAACTGCCGAAATGTATGACCGTAGTCCCACTCCAACAATATGTCACTTTTGGGACTTCAGGGTTTCCAACGCCGAAGTGCCTGGCTTCTTGTCCTCAGGATGGCCAAAGAGTCGAATCCTGAAATGCCGAAATGGCTGACCCTGTTCCGTAGCTCGACACTATTCCTCCATCTGCTTTCAGGTTTTTGCATTTTGGGACTTCACGATCCTATTTGCAACAACTCCCTGCCCCTTAAAGCTCCTGGTATCCAAAATACCAAAGTACTGAACCCCGAAACGTCAGTCTTCCACTCCAAACTGGGATCAACGACTCATAGCCTCTCCTGATCCGACGAATTGTGTCTTTTCGAGATTTCACGGGTCAAGAGTTCTGAACTCTTACCCTTTGCATTCTCGGTAGTCGAAATGCCAAAATCCTCCTTTCGGGAATTTCCCCGAAACCTTGACCACTCGCCACGTGTCCTCCTGTTGGACGGTCATGATCCTTTTAGGATTTCGTGGGTCGAGAGTCCCGACTCTTTCCCTTTGTATCTCTCGGTAGCCGAGATTCCGAAATAGGCCTTTCATTCCCCTCTTCACATACAAGGGTTAAACCTCGTGCAACTTCTCCTGGATCCGATGGCTATCGGTCCATGCGCCCAGATCTAATGGCCCAGATCTCTTTCTCTTGTGCACTCTCCCCCTGCTTGCCTAGACATAGATTCAACGGTCCAGATCTTGTCCTCTCCAGCTAATCTAACAACAACTGTACTCCCTCCTGAGCTTGCACTCCTTCCTGAACTTGGAAGACTTCAAATGCTTCAAAGGTCTCGGCCTTTGCTCCTGCTATGAAGCCTGTATCCTCGACTCCCGCCTGCATTCTAAAGACGATGTTCCTCCTGAGATTTTCAAACTCTTACCCACCAAAGGGTGTCTCTACTTTTGCGATTCCTTGCAGCTATGGCTTTGTGTGCAAAGGCACTTTTCCTCCTAAGCTTAGTCCTCTCTGAAACCTTGAAAGGTTTCTTGACTTCTTCACTCTTTGTAGGATCCCTACACACAACTGTGCTATCTGTCTTGAGCTTCGGGACTTTAGAATAAGTCTTCTCTCTCGTCTCCCACTCCTATGCTTGAACTCCTGAGCTTTAGACTTGAAACAAAGTCTTCTTGCACTCACTCCTTGTACTTGACGAGCCTTCAGACGGTTGTCTGTCAACACTTCACTCGAGTGTTGGCTTGGTGCACTCCTTGCACAGGTATTTTTCCTCCTTAAGCTTCAACTGTTGGGACCTCAATGGTCTCTGTCCCTTTCTCTCCTTGAAAGGATGGAAATTCCCTCTGGCAACTTCCTTCTCAAGAAATTTTTACTGAGCCTGCAGGGTGTTCAGTAACCCTGTGAAGGTCTTCCTCCTGACACTTCTTCTCCTTTTTGAACTCAAACAAGAGTTCTTTATGTGCACACCTGCACCAACTCAATGTCCTCCTCGCAAAGTTTTCCAGAATCCTCAGTGATTCTGTCTTCTTGCCGAACTCGAAATAGATTTCTTCTCCTAATGCATCTTGTGCATTCGCTCAATTCCCTCTTGGAAGAGCCTTACAAAATTCTCAGAAATTTTGTCTTCTCTGTGCCTTCTCTGCACCTGCTCAATGCTCTCCTGGCAGAGCTTCTACAAAATCCCTCAATGATTCTAATTTGTCCTATGATCTCTTCTGCACAATCTTACCTCCAAGGTATTCAACAACCTTGAGGATTCTCCTTGAGTCAGTGACTTCATCTGGTGCGCCCTCCTGGCACGTCTTCGTCGGAATCTGCAAAATTCAGAAGTGCATTCCTTGCACTGGCTTATAGAACCTGCAGTATTATGTCATCCAACCTCTTACATGAAGCCTCAAATAACCCAAACCTGGAATCAAAGAATTCACAGACAGTAAATTATGTTTATCCCTGCAAATGCATACCTAACATACATCTACAACATATCATCAACACATAAAGACATTCATTTATGAACTCATAAACATGTGGACAACAACATGAAAGAAAAATTGCTCTGTTTATATTAATCAAGAATTCCTGATTACAATGTGTTCAAGCTTAGACTGCAACAGAGTCTTGGCTCTCTTTTTCCCCTTCTAAAAACTAACCACTAGATACAAAGAAGATCTTTTTACAAAAAGGGGCTCCTCGAGCTCTTCCCTCCATCCTCACAAACTCTCATTAATTTACATTCAATTATATTGAATGGTTGTCTAGTCCGAATCGGATCTAGATCTCAGCCTTACAACCTATTTAAGGCAACCTTTAACTAAGCTTGTGCAAAGGCAAAGCTGGGCTCTTTGGCCTTACAAACATTTAATGCCATTACATTCAAATTCAAAATTTGAACAACCGAGAGGGCTGTGCCTCTCCTTATATTGAATGCGCACATTGATGATGAGCGGGCTGGCTAGCGCGTAGCTGGCTTGGAGCAATGCTCCTGCATCAGTTCGAGCTAGAGTCAAAACTTGACATCTTGTATGAAAAGGGAGCACTAGACACGTTATGAATAGAAGGAACAATGGTCATATTCGTTGATTGGACTGAGCCACTGCCAAAAGTTGTAGGTGTCTAGAAAACCATAGTTCTTATAGGTGGAGGTGGGGGAGGGGGTATGACACCTCCTCCCGCAGCAGCCAAGATGGGAGTATGTGGACTCCAAGAAGAGGTAGAATTAGTTGCTTCCATCGCCACTTGTCTAACAAAATGATGTTTAGGTGAAGTCACCTCAGGAGGGACTATATGAATAAGAAGTGTCGTTGATAAATTAGTAATCCAAGGGGTTTTAGGCATGAATCCTTCAAATTCAAGGTAAGAAATGGTAGACTCCTCCAATGCAAGTGTATATTCTCTAGGCGCAGGCTTGGGCAAAACTTCCAGTGGCCCGGTTGCTTCAAACGAACCCTCTTTATCTATCCTTTTCCTCAGCAGTGATAGAGGTGGATCCAAAGTAATCAACAACAGGTCGTGAAGCCTACATGAACGACGAAGTTGTTGATATTATACCTTGTGAAATGATAAACTGACACTCTAAGGTTAAACTAGCCTGGAACATAAAGCACACACTAAAATTTCCTAAAGGAAAATCAAGCAATCAATTGGCTGGAAGAGAGAATAGTTACGCTAATCAACCCTAGAGAAACTTACCAGTGCAAGTGTAACTCGAACATAGAAACACCCTCCGGGTATACTCTGTAAAGTGCGATCCGACGTCTGCCCTAGGTACTGTGGTATACCCCCATAGTCACATGTTTAAGTCCCTACAAAAAGGAAAATAGGTTTCCAGCTCACAGTTAGTCACCATGCAAGTACAATCTATAGTCAGGTTGAACGTAATGAGCAAGATAACAAATTTTGAAGCCTTTCAAGGGCGCCGAAGGAAAATGGTTTGGAAGAAAACTGAGGATCTTGGACGGATTTGAGGTCCACGAAGCTCCATAGTCAAATGCGGTCAAAAAATATCCCAAGAATGACCCTCAATATATGACCCCCACTACATTTGGTTCATCTTTGGAGGGGTTATCTCCTCTACTTTTCCTCATGCAACCTCGTGTTTAGTCCCTGTGTTAGAGGGGGGTCCCAACGAACTCTTACGAAACTATAATTTCATGCTCCCTATTACAAACTCTTATGTTTATTTAAGAGGCCTTGAATATTTTCCTCTCCACACCTATTTCAAGGCTCTAAATACTAAACTACTTGGTGAACCCTATAAACAAAAATTCTAGTTGATTTTTAGTATTAAACATTGATTTTAAATGTCTTAATTTACTCAACAAGGTACGAGAGTGTAATTGGTGGTGTTTTCAAGGGACAAAAGAGAAGAATTAAAATCTTTTAGAACATTGTGTAGAAATCAAACTACGTTCTACAACTGAAAAAATGACTTTTCAACTTTGTAAGTGAAAACTTTTTGAAATATAGTCCAAGATCCTAAAATGCAATGTTTTCCTAGAATGCGCTTTTTGTTCACAATGCAATGAAAACTACTAAATTTTCAAGGAAACAACCTAGAAGGAACTCTTGAAATATAACTCTTTTATTTTGTAATAAACAACCTATGCTGCAAATACCAAACAAAAATGCATAACAAAATAAAAATGTAGTTAATGAACTACAACATTTTTTTTTTTTTTTGTATGCTTAGAAATGAAAATGACAAGTAAATGATATTTATTCATTTTTCAAAGCATAATCAAGGGAAAGAGAATACAAACTCAAGACTGACATAGACCCTAAGCCACTGCTTGAAAGCATGGATTCATTGGAATCCACAGGATGATATAACGCTTATAAGTTCAACCTTAACCTTGACAACAAACAAAAGAAATAAAGAAATAACAAAGATTATTTACAAAGTGCAAGACAAACTAAGCCTTGAACCTATCCAAATACAATAAACATAGACCCTTAAGAGTTCAAGAAGACCTGAGAAGCAAAGAACTTCTAATCAGGAAAGAAAAATATTTTGTAAAATCCCTTCCAAAACACAGAGATGTGTGTTGTGCATGAGAAGCCTGCATATGTATGTGGGTTGTATATTATGCAGAACGCGTATGTATGCACTCTATACAGAGCACAGGGCACGTACACCTCTGCAAATTTTCAATTTTTTTTGTTTTTGGACAGACAAATGGGAAATGGAAGTTGTAGGCACCTAGAAGGTGACCAGATACCCAACATGACTAAGAAAACTCAGAAAACTAAAAAAGAAACCAAAAAATAAAATAAAATCAAAATCTTCGACTAAGACGCTAGAGGGACTCCCTCGTGGAGTCGCCAGTTCTGCTATGTGGAAATTCCCCTAAACTGGGTCTAAGGAATAGGCAGAGAGATAACTCCCTTAAAATAATGACCTATATTTAATCTACCCGAAAGAATCTAGACTAAGTGATGAGAGAGGGGGAAGAGAATGTTAATAAGAGCACCTTGAATCCTTACAATTGATGTAGATCTCTTCCACTTGTTGTTTCCTCTTAGATCACAAATCGCTTCCCAAAGATGACCTACAAGGGTTTAGGAATACAACAAAACATCATATACAATATCTAATAATCACTTAAAATCCTAAATATAGATGTAAATGATCGAATAGACAAGAACATGTACACATAAATTTTTGGGACAGAGATAATCTCTTTTATTCATATACAAGATGAAAGGTTACAAACTTTGTTTGTGGACACCGTTCTATGAACCAAGTTTGGGCTCCTCTGTCATGGATCCATATGCACCAATCCCACATAGAATTCTCACAACCAACATGCCATCAAGGGAAGAAGGAAGGGATGTATAGGGAGAATGGATGGAGGGGAAATCTAAGGCTAAAAATCAGAGCAAGATGCAAAACTTGGGCAATGAGAGGGAAAGGATTTTGGCAGAGTTTTCTTATTCTACTGTTCATATGTCTAAATGACTCCCATAGACTTCTTTTTATATGAGAAAAATATGGTTATTCAGTTTGGGGACGGGCTACAAGGGGTAAAATGGTTGGGAAACTCTCCATAGCCAGTAAACTCTGCCAAAATCTGTGCAATTTTATATTTTTTGCAACTTTTGGAGGTAAACACGTGATACTTGGAATACAATAGGTGTATGTATGTGGGCTAACTAGCATGCAACACGCGTGTGTACGCAGGCTAATAGTGCAGAAGAGAACATACATTATCCAAGAAGTGTTTTTTAAAAGGAAACCTCAGCAGTAAGTTTTGGAAAGGGATGCAAATGGATGGGCCAATGTCTTGGATGCATAGATTTGGCATTTTTAGACTATAACAAGGATACCATCAGATAAATATTGCATGAAAAGAAATACATAAGAAAAAATTTGCAACAGAATGGGGAATCTACTAATACACAATGATATCATTTATGTTAAAGAATGCACTTGTTGTGTTTTCTATAGTACTTGTCGCATCCTTTAAGGAGTTTATTCATTAGTTTCTTGAAGTGTACCTAGATGATTGGAATATCTTTAGCCTGTTGAAATATCACATAAAAAATCTAAGGTTGATTCTTGATAGATGTAGACAATATCAGATTCCGTTAAATTTGAGGAAATCTATTTTTTACGCAATGTTTGGGATATTGTTAGGACATGTGGTATGCAAGCAAGGTTTGTTAGTTGATCTGAACAAGATAGCAGTAATTGTTAATTTTCCACCACCTGAATCACTGTGATAATTGAGAACAACGTTGGGTCATATAGGTTACTATTATAAATTTATTAAAGGCTATGTGCAGATTACAGCCCCAATGGAGAAGTTATTGAAGAAAGATGCTAAGTTTCAGTGGAATGAAGTCTGTTAGAAGGGTCCGTATGTATTGAAACAAAAGTTAGTAACTGTGCCCATTCTTGTATTCCTATATTGGCACAAAGAGTTTCAAGTCCATGTAGAAGCATCATTGATAGTGCTCAGTGCAGTGTTATCCCATATTGGAGAGGGTGAATTAGATCATCTGATTGCTTTTCTAGTTTTAAGTTGTCAACTGTTGAGAAAAACTACACGAAAATAGAAAGGGAAGGCTTGGAAATGGTTTATGCCTTGTAGAAGTTTAGAAATTATTTTCTGGGGTCCCACTTCAATATGTATACATATCATTCCACACTCAGGTATTTAGTGAACAAGCCAGTGTTGGGGGGGAGAATCTACAAATGGTTATTTTTGTTTTAGGAGTATGATTTCAAATTTATTGTGAAGCCAGGAAAACTGAATACAAGCCTAAAACACTTGTCACGATTACTCGTAGGGGAAGACACATGTAACTTAGACGATAACTTACCAGATACACAATTATTTTTAGTCCAAATGGTAGACAAACATTTTGTAGAAATTGTTCAATACTTGAGCACATGAGTGGCTCCATCTGATATGACAGTAGCCAAAAAGAAATATCTAGTGGTTAAAGCAACAGATTATCAGTTGATTGAAAGGAATTTATATAAGTTATGCATAGATGGGATACTGTGATGATGCAAGCTAGAACATGAAAGACCCATGATCTTATCAAAGGCACATGATAGAAATACAAGAGGACACCATGCAGGAAAGACGACAACGTAGAATATATTGTGCACAAGACTATGGTGGCCTACCCTCCATAAGGATGCGAAGGCATATTTCCAGAATTGTGACATTTTCCAGAGAATATGAAGACCATCATGAAGGGATGAGATGGCATTGAATATGCAAGTTAGCTTGTAGGAGTATGAAAAATGGGTAGTGGATTTTGAAGTGGGACCCCAGATACATAATTATCGAGACAAACTACTTGACAAGATGGGAAAAAGAAAAACCAGCTACAAATTGTAGCACAGAGACAACTATGTGGTTCTTGTTTGAGAACATAGTTATAAGGTTTGGGTGTCCTAAAGTACTTATGAGCGACCAAGAGACTCACTTCTTGAACAATAAAATTACAACATTAATAGAATATTTCTAGATACAACACCAAAAGAGAACTCCATATCACCTGCAAGAAAACATAACTGTGGAGGCCTTCAACAAGATACTAGAGAATGCACCGACCAAGGTGTGTAACGTAGGATGAGATGATTGGGATTTAAGGATATTTGTAGTACTTTGGGATTACAGAACTACATACAAGAAGTTGATATGAAAAACACCCTTTATATTAGCATATGGTAAAGAAGAAATAATTCGCATGGAGTTTCTTGTACCGATTCTATGTGTTTTTGCGATGACATACCTTACGGATTCCAGCACGGTAGAAGAAAGACTATCACAATTACTAGTGCTAGAGGAAGATTGGTTTATCACAAGATTCCAACAACAAGTAAAAAAAGAACGAGAAAAGGCATGGAATGACAAACACATCAAGAAGAAGAAGTTCAAGATAGGATATCTAGTACTGCTTTATGAAAACAAGTTCTTACAACACCCAGGAAAGTTCAGGATGCACTAGCTAGGGCCATACGTGATTAGATATGTGACTGGCGCAGGTGTTTTTCAGTCAGAATAATTGGACGGAAAAGTCCTGGAAGGACTAGTGAATGGGAGCTGGATGAAACTGTATAGGGATGACCATCCTTCTGTGCACTAGAGGATTTGCGCATGTTATAGTGTAATATAGGAAGAAAATACAAAAAAAGAAAGAAAAATTAGGTGAAACGGGAAAAAGTAAGAAAACGGTTAATATAAGAGGTCGGAAGTTGAGGAGGAAAACAAGTTTAGTCAGTAGAAGGATGCACATACAAAGAAAAAAAATTGCGCAGAAGGAAGAGATCGTACAGAGTGACCAGATTGAACATATGATAGCTAAGAGCATTTAACACAGTCCATGATGGGATGTGCAATAAAGAGTTATCATGCCGTCAAAGTAGTGGTGTCATGTAACATTAAATACAAGAGATCTTGAAATCAAACAAAGAATTTGCCGAGGTTACAGAGTGATATAGTAGTAAAAACATGCAATAAATGACAACCATTAGTGGATTAGAAGGATAATTTAGGTGTGAAGGGAAACTACAGCTGGAAATTCAGTATACAAGTACACCAAGGGAAACAAGGGAATATTATTGTTCATCAAAGCTTACATAGAAAGCCAACGATTACATAGTTGAAGAGTCGAAGATACACCACCAAATTCCATAACAAAGTCCTAGAACCATATGGAAATCGACACTAGTGTCATAGAGGAGGATGGAACCTAAGGAAGCAACAACATCCGCCTTTGTACCAAAGAAACCATGAAACCATACTGCAACACTATCGATACTCAAAGAAACACAGGGAGCTTCATCCTCGGCCGAATGATTACCCAGGGACTATATCCCACCCAGAAATCCATCAACGAAACATGTCCATTTACAAAAGAAGGCAAGGTACCCATTAGTTGAGCCAATGATTCCAGAAGGATTCATAGTAGAAGGGGATATGTTAGGTATGATACCAGCTTTGCAATACGCTAACCATGATATAAATGATAAAAATAATTTTCCAGATCTCATACCTAGTAAGTTTCTAATGAAATACATTAGTTTCGAGACCCACACGATCATCATAGAATAACATGTGTGGGATAGGGGGTTGAAAAAAGTAGGTCTTATAAACCTATTCGACATACCACATTTTGGATGAACCCAAGAGATTAACGTGTGTGTGAAAATTCTGCTAAGTTGTGTGCATGGGGGATACTTATGGCTTGACAGACCAGTATCCATTGATATTTATTTAATAGTGCACATTACAGGTCTTTCATCAGAAGGACAAGACCCTACATCCTTGTTTTTCTATAAGAATAATGAGAAAGCTCTTTCTGAGAGAATGAAAGAAAAATTCCATACATTACGTGGATAGTGTGGTATGGATGTCACCGACATATGTGACCTGATGGTAAGATTTGTGATGCAATCCTTAGCCTATAAAGTATTGAGGAAATGAAGAAGAGATAAATTCTATCGACGGTTATAGAGACCACATAACGATGTGTAGAGGGTGTCCAAATGAACTAGGAAATATTTTTGTTGAATCAATTCTTGATTGATTGCGCAAAAGCACAGGAAAAGGGGAAAAAATTACACTGCTCTTGGTTATTGATCCTAATTGTGCTATCATCTTGGAGAGAGCCGGATGATAGTAACTTTTTGGGAATCAAGGAGAAGCCTTGCTTAGTCATGTGCTATCAGAACCTTTGGTACACCACACATAAGGCACATCGGATGGAAACTAATGTCACATTCTATATCTACAAGGAAACTATCAAACACAGCATAGAGAAGACCCCGTGCATACTAGCATAGGTGGTCAAGGAATATAGGGCAGTGGTGACTTTTAAGGAAGGGAACCACCACATGTAAGTTCAGGAGAAGAAAGACCCAGACCAACACTGACTGCCCACACAATACAGATTGACAAAAGAAGATATGGGAAACATTATGGATGATTGGGACGAGGAGTGGAAGATTCCAACCATAGAGACAGATCCATCAGCGTAGCTAAACCGGGAAGTATATGATGTCGATGAGGAGGAATAATAAGAAGAAGAGGATCATGAAAAAGGGAATATCTCAAAGGAGCCAATGCCACCACCATCACCACGCAATGATCGAAAGAGAAAAGATCCAGAGACAAGGAGACCCGAACATCAACAACCCAGGCACAAAGTCATTAAGGAAGTATCTATTTAGGCACTATCATAAGAATATTTGGAGAAGATAGGTGACTAGGTAAAAGAGGTCACTGACAATGCATTTCAGTGTGCAACACAAAAACACTAAGAGATGAACAAATGTATGCAGGGATATATGGCAGAATTGCAATAACTAGTAGAAGCCACGAACATCGCATCAGGGAGACAAATGGATGAAGAACTAACAACCAAGACTACCAAGAGTGGAGAGGCAAGAACAACAATCTCCCAGTCCTTGGCAGTCGTCAGGGAGAAAAGCTTGAATAATATAGTAACAGGGGTAGTCGAGTTTCCCACGATAGAAATGCAAGAACAATCCATAGAATTAGGTCACATAGACCTAGTTCTCTCGCAAATACCAATAGATGTATTGCAGGAACCACATATGAGCGCAACACAAAAGTTGAACATGCACATCGAGAAGACATCAAGTGAGCTAGTAATGATTATAGTCGAGAATGTTGCATTAGAGACATAGGATAGAAAAGTGAAACAAGAGTGTGATGAGTCCACATAGAAAGTAGAACAAATGCAACAAGCATTTGAGAGAGTCTATCAAGAACTCCTAGAGGCCCAAAACGAGAAGGAGGCCTGAGTGGAAGATCAGGTCACAAAGATAAGAAAATCCATTCATGGATTTATTACATGCATCATTGATCTAGAAGCACGCATGACACCAAGTACTCCACATGAAGAGAGGGATACAAGGAAGAAAATTGCGACAACAATGGTGGACAATATAAAGACTCTAGAAGTAGAGTGTGCACAACTATGTATAGAGACCATGGGTGTTTGGAAACAACTTAATTAATATAGGGTATGACAAGAGATCATTCAAAAGATTTAAACTACACAGGGAAAGGTGCAAAAAGTACAAGTAGCGATGGAAATATTACCGCCGATAGAGGTGGTAACTGCAATGAACAAGAACTGAAAGTTGTATTCATAAATGAATCAACTAAGGGCAGAGCAGTAGGATCATGCACAACAGATAGAAGTATTACATGAAGAATAATACAGAGTGACAACAACACTAACAATTCAAGGAATCATCAAAAAAGAAGCTGAGGAAGGTGTCGAGCAGGTCCAGTCTCATGTTATTATTGAAACAATGGAAAAATTTTTGCAGAAGGAACTGAAGGTGAAGGAAAAGGCCGCAATAGTTAAGGAGACCTTTGAAACATTCATGGTGCACTGGAAGAAGACCTGAGTGTCTTGAGACAAGCCACAGGTGAGTGTTGGGGGCCTATTGGAGAGGCATTTTGGATAAGTTTGGAGATATGTGCCAAAATAAATTCAAAGAGTAAAAAGTAGTAAGAAGATGGACGGGAGTGCACAACAGGAGTGGAATTTAACGATTCAAAGAGGGCGACAAAATGATGTGCGACAGAGTAGTGCAAAAATAACGAAAAATGATTATAAGCCATTGGGTTTTGGGGGACATTTTTTCCACTTTTGTAATGAGCTTAGCCCTATTTTTATGGATAAATATGTAAAGGGGTTTTTGGGGGAAAGGGGGTGTTTGATATATGAGAATTTCCTAGTTCTTCTTGGGTAAGATAGTTGAGTGAAGGAAGAGGTCTGAGGTATGACAAAGAAGTGAACTCACACTACAAAATATTGACTAGGAAGGTTTGGGGTGATGTTACTATTGCATAATTTGTAGTGCAAGTGTACAGTTGTAAAAAACTATCAATGAATAATATAAGAAGCTAGTCGTTGTGGACGTAGCCCAAGTTGGGTGAACCATGTAAATCTGTGTATTGTGATGTGTTGTATTTGCTACTTATGATGTTTATGATATATGTTAAATGTATGGCTCACACATGATGTTACAATATCATGCATAGACTATGTTTAATGATAACATAATTATTTAGTAATTGAGACTGCACACATGAATGAATGGTAGCAAGGACATTAAAAATACCTCACTTCCCCTCATCATTGCATAACCTTGGTTCATGCAGCCCCTCTAGATGCCTCGGGTGAGACTTCACTTGCTCTGCAGGTGATTTCAAAAGGGCCTTTGTCTAAGGGTTTTGTTGGTATTTGAATGTTTAACCCTGGGTCTGCCCCCTACGTGCCAAAGTGGTGTAGGAACAAAGATCATGATTACCGATCTGACTCACAAAAGGAGTAGTAGGGATATACAAAACTAGATCAACAGAAAGGGAAGGGTGAAACATCATCCCTGATTCCACTCACTAGCACTCCCATCATAGCCAAAATTGAAAAGTGAGGGATACTCTTGCTCAGAGGGTTTCATGATGTCGTAAGGATAGACTAGGTCTCAGTCACTCACAAGTTATACTAAGGGGTGTGCAATAAGGCATAGGTTTTATTCCTTAGCATCCAATAGTATCGTAATTGGGGAAACTACATGAGTAATAGGATCTCCGCTAGTTGTGTCATATTCCCAATGCTCAAGGTCAAAGCGCTTGAAGGACATTACGCATGACACCCTTGGAGTACATCAATACATCATGAAGGACATGGCGTTCATGGCACCCTTATCCTTTGTTTCAAATCAAACTTCTAATATAAGGTGAAACCTATAAGTTTTTTTTTTGTAAATAAGAGATTCTATATAAAAGGGCCTTCAAAAAACCAGTCCAGAGTTACAGAAACTTGAAAACAACCGTGTTGTAGTTACCAAACTGCCCCAAGAGAGGGGAAACTAGTTCAGCTAGCCGAGTAAGTCTAGCAATTTATAGTTTGATAGTCTTAGATAAACGAAACTAATCTGACTAGGCTACATATATGAAAATAAACTAGTAAAAAGAAACAAATCCCCAGTGGGGTCAGACACTTGGCAAATAACCTGGCCAGGTGTCTTGATAGGCCACGTCCCAAGGTTCCTCTTCGATGGGCGTCCCTCTACCTTCCAGTTGCATATCAGTGTCCAAGTTGCCCCCTTCCAGGTTGGTAGCTGGCAGGGTGTCTCTAAGTGGACTGTGTGCATGGATGCCCGTAGTCGTCGCAGCCTCCATGTCCCCGTGCGTGACCTACACCATGATGTCCCCTTCTGGCTGTTGCACCTGTTCATTCCTGTCGACGACCTCTGCATGGGGCACCTCTATTGATGCCTCAGCTTCTGGAGTGGAGTGGAAAGCTTCCTGGAAGTGGACAGGATCTGAAGGAGGGTCAAAGTCTTCCCATCCAGAAGCTACAGTCGGAATTGGAGGTCCCCCAATCCCTGCCAGAGCTCAAAGACCAGCCCATAGAGGATGGCCAGACTATCTTTCAGCTGTGAGTCAAGGATGAAGTCGGTAGACGAGTACGTACTGTGCCAAGCATTTCAAAGAAAGGGTGGCGCCTCCAAGGGTGGGCGAGAGGAGCAAGCTGCCGGTGCAAAAGAAGGCCCGCTGGCTAGGGAAATCGGTGGCGCTATGGGAAATTGTGAAAGAGATCCCGACGAGCTATCAGTGATGACCAGACATTCGAACCAGGAGGCAGGCAGGGTGGAGGAGGCGAGAGGTTCCAGCTCGGGCTGCAAAGGCTACGAGGAGTGTGTGGAGGGTGAACCAGGGGGAGAAACAGAAACACGTGGCCGAGGAGGATGCCATGGAGATCCTCTCCTTGGCCTCCCTCTTTGGCGCGGCATACTGAGCTCAGAGGGAAGGCAAAATTGAACCGAATGCCCCGGATGGACGTGGAGAGCCTGGAGAAGGTCGAAGGCTGGGAGCACCATGAAAAACCAGAGTGAGCTAGGCTTGGGCAGCTGAGGGATGAGAGGGTCGGGTCGCAAGTGGGGATTGAAGTCACCTGCAGATAGAGAAGCCATGATATAGTCGGTAATGGGAGTTGGGTGCACCAACGTTAATGGTGTAGCGGGTGACGTAAAATCAAATAAATGCATGGTCTAGGCGGTAGGATTTGGCACGAGTCCAACACATGGCTCCCTGCCCCGCTGGCCTGACCTTTCCTCCTCCTCTCTCCATGTGGCCCGCACTAACACCCCATCTGGGGGGGTGAAACCTATAAGTTAATCTAAGAGTAAAGTGATAAAATAAATGGATAGAGTAATTCTAGAAAATTTTGTAAATCAATTTTTATTGGAAGGGGTTAAATGTTTAAGGAAAATTTAAATTATTTTAAGAATTCGTGGGTATTTGGAAATTAGATTTCAAGCCAAATATAATTAAATAAGAAAAAACAAACAAACTTTGAAGGAAACTAAAAATGTGCATGATATTTATTAAAGTGAATAAACAAATAGAAAATATTATTTTCATGAGAAACAAATCTATAAGGAGATTAATTGGGGAGAATCCTAACTCATTGAGTAATTAGCTAAATAAAAAGTGGGCTAGTTGAGTTAAGTGAACAACCATTTAAGTTAATAAAATGGTAAAAATATTCATTTAAGAAAAACAAAAAATCGTCTAGAAAAAAATCTAAAAGACAAGAAAAGCAGAAAAACATACATGTAGGGAAAAATCTAAAAGACAAGAAAAACTAAAAAACATCTAAAATAAAGTATATGAAAGAAGAAAAACAAAAGAATCTTAAAGAAAGTTTAAGAAACAACTAAAATAGGAAACAACTAAAATAGAAAAGTGAGTAGGGGGAATAATTTAATTTAATTGATAAATTCTTATACACAAAGAGATGATATAAAAGAAATGTCTTGGATCAAAGGGAAGAGATTCTACACTATTGTTGGATAGTCATCATAATAACAATAGATCTTTGAGCATTACTATTACAGGTTAGACATTGAACTAGTTAACGAAAGGATAGATTGTTTATGGGTAAATGATGTTTTTTTTCTTAAGATCAAGAAATGCGATACAAAATAAATTTTTAATGTTCTATTTTGGTTACTTCAAGTTAATTCTATAATGGGGATCAATAAATGCCATACTCTATGAAAAATAAAATTTTAATGTTCTATTTCCATTGCTTAAAGTTAATTCTATGATGATGAGATAAAGAAATAGGATATTGTTTTGTTATTGGTCTGATATCAAATTTTTAATTTAATTTTGTTAAAATTTAATTATAATATTTTTATCATAAATACATAAATTTGTTTAAATGTTTTAGATTTTGGTGTTTTTTTAAGGTATCTAGTTACATAAAAATTTTAATTGATTTAGTGTGTTGAAAATTTCTTAAAACACTTAGATTATACAAAATTAATCACTCAAATTTACAGATCCAACAAATTTACATCAAATTTTAGATAAAATTTATATATATATATATAACCCAAAAAAAAAAACCACAGTTAAACTACCACTAAGTTAAACTACCACTAAATAAGCTCTGATCAACTTCACTTGAAATTCAGTTTGTGTAACCCTGTTATATTATCTAGTTCTTGATTGAATAAAATTTCAATTGTAATGAATCCGAGAGCTCTACTAATCAGAAATATGTTTCTGTCATTGCATATCAAGTTGTCAGGATTCAACTTTTAATTCCTCGGTGCCTCGATCGGTATAAAAAATTTCTAAAAAATAAAAATCACGATTAGTTAACACATGAGGATGTGTATTTAACACAAAAATACAAATAAGACAGAGTTTTGTTTTTAAAACGACAAAGATTGGGAGAGGAATATCTCCGGGGTTTTAATATTTTATATTTTTTATATTTTAATCAAATCATTTTAATAACTTGTGAAACAATAGAAACTACTCTATTCACATTGGCGACTTTGTTATAACTATATTTGAATTAACAAAACACTTTCTTGAAAATAAAATATTTCAACTTACTTTTGCTTCAATATAAATATTTATGTTAGATGTTTGATGTTTTATTAATAAAAGAAGAAAAAACATAGATTCACACATAAACATGAGACCAAATTGTCTCACACACTTTTATTGAATTCATCAAAATGATAATTACATTTAGAGTAGATGAAATAATGCAACTAACTCCTGAAATTGTGGATCTGAAACCACTTAGGATAAAAAAAGATATTGAATTCCTAAGAATCTATAACGAAAGAGATTTCTTCATTATTCTCTAACACTCCCCTTTAATGGAGAAATGAATTCTCTACAACACCTAACTGATTCCTAAATATTTCAAACTTAGCCTTTCCAAGAGGCTCTGTGAAAAATTCTGCCACATTTTCATTTGTAGGACAATAGATTAAGTCGATTTCTTTTGACTGTATCTTCTCTCTTACAAAATGATAATGTGCTTCAATGTACTTTGATCTAGCATGATACACATGATTATGGCTAGTTTGATGGAACTTTGGTTATGACATTTGATAACTATTGCCTCTTTTTGTTCTTCTCCTACATCTTCGAGTATTCGCCTCAACCAAACTGCCTGACAAGTAGAACTACACATGGATTTGTATTCAACGTCAGTTGATGACAAAGAAACAAACAATTTTTTCTTATTTCTTCATGAAACGATCCTCGATCCAACGTTGAATGTATATCCCGTGGTTAATTTTATGTCATCAGGATTTATGGCCAAATCTGAATCAGAATAACCGATCAACTTAACATCAAACTCATTAGTATATTTAATACCAAAATTAGCAGTCCATGTTAGATATCCAAGTACTCTTTTTGCTGCTAACCAGTGGCTTTCATGAGGCTTGACCATGAATTGACTCAAGATGTTGATTGAATATGCTATATCTGGTCTAGTTGTAGTGAGATAGTTTAGACCTCCCACTAACTGGCGATACAATGTACCGTTCACCTTTTTTGTTCCATCATCACTCTGGAGGTGATAATTATGTTCTAAAGAAGTTGATATTTCCTTACATTGACTCATATTGAACCTTTTAAGTAGTTCCCTTGTATATTTGATCTGTGTGACCAATGTTTGACCAACTTCCCTCCATATTTCAAGACCTAAGAAATAGTGCAGCTCACCAAGATCTTTCATCTCAAAAATATGTGACAACTATATTTTAATTTCATTAATCAACTGAGAGGTGTTTCCTGTATAATGAGATCATCAACATAGAAGGAAATCAAAGAAACATTCTCAACCTTATCTGATTTGATATACAAGTTAGGATCACTCATACTTTTCATAAAACCTTTTTGTACAAAGAAAGAATCAATCTTCACATACCAAGACCTTGGTGCCTATTTTAGTCCATATAAGGCATTCTTTAACTTACAGACAAGATGTTCTTGACCTTTTTTTATAAATCCTTCTGGTTGAACAGGATATACTTCTTCCTTTAGTTCCCCATTTAGAAAAGTAGACTTAACATCTAGCTGATGAAGTTTCCAATTATGTTTTGTATCTAATGCAATCATTAATCTAATTGTGTTTAGCTTAGCTATGTGTGCAAAGGTATCCTCATAATCTATTCCTTCTTTTTTTGGATATCCTTTTGCAACCAATCGGGCTTTATATTTATCTATACATCCATCAACATTGAATTTAGGTTTGTACAACCATTTGGATCCTATAGGAACTTTATTTTTGGGTAATTTTGTTAATTCCCAAGAATCGTTTTTCATTATGGACTCATAATATTCCTTCATTGCATCTCTCCATTCTTTATGCTCATTATCTTGTTTAAAATTCAAAGGTTATATAAAATTCATCATTTCAGTGATCAAGGCATAGTCTTTATACTTTTCGAGTAGTTTTGTTTGGCATGATGACCTCCTTGGTGCTTCACTGCTTTCACCTCTTCCTCTGCTTGGTGATGAATCTACTCCTCCTCTTGGTGTACTTTGGCTGCTTTAAGTGTCAATATTATTGAGTTCTTCCTCTTGTTTTTGTTATTTTTCATTATCTGCTTCTTCTTTGACAACATGATCATAAGGAATATGCCATGCATCATGATTATCCACTTTATTTCCTTCATTTGCATTCTCATGAAATATCACATCTTTTCTTGCAAAAAAAATTATGTGTGGAGGGATCAAACATCTTATATGCTTTGTGATCATAACATTAGCCAATAAAAATGCACTTGATTTCTTTTACATCTAATTTTCTCCAACCTCTTTAGGAACATGAGAAAAAGCTTTCGTTCCAAATATCGTTAAATGGATTATTGTTGGTTTTGAACCATAAAGAGATTCAAAAGGAGTTTTATGATCTAAAATTTTAGTAGGACATCAATTTTTCAAATAAGTTGCAGTACAAATAGTTTCAGCCCAAAATCCATTTGAATGATTCTTACCTTGTAACATGTTTTGTGCATATTCCACTAAGGTTCGACTCTTTCTCTCAGCTAATCCATTCTACTGTGGATTATGAGGCACTACATATTGTTGGACAACTCCATGAGCTTTGCAGTACTTGATGAATGCACCGGATGTATACTCTCCCCCTTGATTTGATCAAAGGATATTGATGTATTTCCATGTTTCCTTCTCAACCATATTTTTAAACTCTTTAAAGTATTCAAATACATCACTTTTCTTTCTTAGAAAATAAACCCATGCATATTATGTGAAATCATCAATAAAAATAAAGAAACAGTAAGCTCCAGCCAGTGATCTTGTTTGCATAGGACCACACACATATGTATGCACAAGTTTGAGAATATCTCTTTTTCTCTTATTTGTATGAGTAGGGAATTCTTCTCTATGCATCTTTCCTAATGCACACTCTTCACATGTAGAGTATTCATTCTTAAGAACTATAAGTCCTTCTACCATTCCTTGTTTTTGAAGTAGTAACAAATCATTATAGTTAAGGTGGCCATACCTTTGGTTCCATAAAACTTATATTGTCATTGTTGTGGATGCCAACGCCTAGTGATTTTTCCTCTTCACATCAAGCTTGTATAAACTGCCAAATCTGATTCCTGTTGCAACAATCTTATAATGATCCTACATATCTTTCACCAGACAATGTGACTTTAAAAATTCTACCTTCAGATCTTGATCTATTATGGTGGAGATTGAGATTAATGTTTTCTTTATGCCAAGTACATACATCATATTATGAATTTGTTTAACACAACCATTTGTTAATGTCACAGGTACATCACCATATCCTTTAACTTGATGTGAGTGATTATCCCCAAGATATATATTAGCACCATTGTTTGTTTCATGATCATTTTTAAACCAGTCTTTATTACAAGACTTGTGTATGGACGCACTAGAATCAACATACCATGCATTTGAGTCATTTGTTTCAACGAACAAAGAAACATCTGAAATAAATAATATGATATTTTTGAATTCATCATTCATTGTTTCTCCTCCCTTGGAAAAATGACTAGTATTCCTTTTGTTTCTATCTTTGGATTCATGATATTTCCTTTTATAGCAGTCTCTAGCATGGAGTCAGAATTTTCCACGGTAAGAACATGTATCTTTCCTTTTAACATTAGCATCAAACTTTGGTGGCGGCATACCTTATTGTGGATTTACATATGGTGGCTTTCCATACGATGGATTATTGATTCATACGGATGTCGGTGGCCTCCCACCTATTCCAACTGGTTCATTTTGGCAGTTTTTTCCTAGTTTTTGGGTCCATGACTTTTGGGGTCGTTTTGAGGCCCTAAACAACATTTTTAGGGCTCGCCACAGTTAGAATATAAACAGAGTCAAAGTCTGATGGAAAAATGTGTATTCCTCGAATAGACCCTTCCAATGGGCTATCGTGCGCCTAAAAAAAATATCATATGCAAAATTTACGACCCCAGGAAGTTGATGTACTAACTTACCCCAACGGGGCCCACATGACTTTTGGTGCTTCATCTCCTAAGGTTAGGTTTTTGGATTTCTAGGTTTTTTCATTCATGCTTATTGTTAAAAGGGCTTCAGAGCCTCATTTTAATAATCTTCTTACGAATGAGCACAATCATCACATCTCTTCTCAGAGATAAGCCGCCACCATTCCAACAAGCTTATTTTTCATTGCATTTTACAATTTCACCTTATTTCCTTATTTGAATAGAAACCAGTTTTACTGTATCTCTGTTATTATGTATTAAGAATATTTTAATAATAATATGTATTCATTCTTTTTTTCTCATAAAATATGGATCAGTGGTATTAGAGCGGTCTTCTCCTTGTCATTTTTAATGCATGTCCTCGACGAAGTCAGGGTACAAAGAATTGGGTCTCGAAATTGTAATATCCTCGGGTAATGCCCTAGTTATATTATGAATTGTAAACATGTTTATGAATTGTAAATCATGTTTTGTAGGCTGGTGAGCCGAGTATTGATAATATGGTGGGATTATATGTTTATTAGGCTAGAGAGACTGAGTGTTAAAGGCCAGAAGCATGTTTTTGTATATGTAATTATGAAAAACATTAATAAAGATTAAACATCATTGCGTGTAGACCGACCACGAAGAAAGAGTGATGGGGGACTAAGCTTCCACAAAGTTGGTAAGGGAAAGGGGGCTAAAAGGTTGGAAAGAGGGGCTAAGCTTAGGGGATTAAGTCCTTGAGAATAATAATTTATTATTATTCCAAAGCTATGTGACACACATGTTTTTTATTCTAAGTCCTGGGAGAGGCAACGCATGAAGCTCCAACGTGTGCAAAAGGGAACGCATGCAGCTCTAAGAATACAAGTGTCAACCTAGGCACATGTAGTTAAAAGCTGAAGCGTCAACTGAGTTGGGGGTTCGTTCTGCCAGTTTTCTCGATCCTTCGTCTGAGACCGTGAGACCTCTATAATCGACCTCTGCTTAATTTTCGTGTCACACATTCTTGAAAATGAGAATCATGAAAGACCAATGTATTTCCATGAATCCCGTGTCCTCTGTATTTGACCTTTGCAATATTAACGCACACACCTGAAAACCTGAAATCCGTGAATCGTTATGTGTCTTCGAAGGAACCCAACACCTGAGTAATCGCCTTAGTTATGTGGTTTTTTAGCGTGGGTTGTTGTTGCCCGCGGTGCCATGCCCATATGTTGTTTCTACTGTTGTCCTTGTGTGAATGAGTGTTGAACCATTGTTGTTTTCCTCATCTGGTTGGAGCCGAGTCGAGGAGTGTGTTGATGAAGTGGGTTGTTAGGCCTGTGGTTGAAGAGGCAGGTTGTCAGGCCTGTGAGAAACTCTCTCTAGGTGAGAGAGTATGCTGGGAAGTGGTTTTCTCCTAGAGAGATTCCAACACCAGCTACGGAGCTCTGAGAATTCTTGAACTGGCCTGTTGTCGAGACCCAGAGAGGGAGGTGAAGCATCGATGGACTGTGCTTGTGAAGGTGTATGCTCTCGGGTGGAACAATAATGTGGGGAATGAGATTCCATGAGTAGTGGGCGTAAGAAGGCTCCTGGAGAGAATCCCTTCGGTTGCACTGTGTAGTTTTCCTGTAACCTCAGCCTAGTCTAGGATTTCCTTGCCTTGGGTGGAGCTTAGTCCCAGCTCGGGGGTGACCCACTACTGAGCATGATGAGTAACGTGGTCTAAGGATGGGAGGTTCATGGAAGGTTTGCACGTAGTTGGTGGAGTTACTACAATTTTAAAGATAAGTAACATTATGTGTTTAATTTCAATTAAAATGCATGTCTCCGATGCTTGTAATATTATCATGTATTATGTTGCAAGTGGAATTATTGTTAATTCTAATTAATTATGTATGTTAGCGGTAATTATGTGCTTACTATGTGTTAATTCATTTAACTTCATTTAAATGCATACTTTATAAGTGTTATTCCACGTAGTAGCATTGCCCAGTAGTGGGGTTGATGGCCAGGGATGTTACAATATGGTATCAGAGCCAGGTTTCAATGCTAAGCCTGAATGGGTTGGATAGGTGGTATTTTGATCCAGGTGGATATCGGTGGCCACCCACCTTTTCCGACTGGCTCAAAACAGTTTTCTGGCAATTTTGGCAATTTACTATTTTTAGCAGGTTTTAACTTCCGGGGCCATTTTGGGGGCCTAAATGAATGTTTTTTTGAGATCGAGGTTCTCAATGATATCTGAAGGCATGATTGAGGCCCAAAAATGAATCTCCTCGACGATACCTTTCCAATGAGCTATCACATGCCTAAAACGAAGATCGTATGCAAAAGTTACGACCCCGGGAAGTTGATGTACTAACTTGCCCAAACGGGGCCCACATGACTTTTGGCGCTTCATCTCCTAGGGTTAGGTTTTTGG
>ML813689.1:121845-167655 GCA_009831015.1 Picea engelmannii
GCGAGTAGCAGCCACATCTCTTCTCAGAGATAAGCTACCAGTGCCTTAGCTAGTTTATTTACATTCTGTTTGTAAGCATATTTCAGTCATTTGTTATTAATGAAATGAAGTCTTATTTCCGCTGCATATCTGCGTTTATGTGTATTTTTGTATTTCATTGTGTTCCTACATAAATCCGGATCATATTTGAACCCATGGTTTCGAGTGGAAATTGTGTTTGGATGGAACCAATTTTGAGCCTTAGAATGTTTCTGAGTGCCAAGGGGTTAGTTGGTCGTGTTACGAAGCTAAGGAGGAGTAGTAGTAGAATAAAACCGCAACCGACATGGTATTTGACCACATAGGGAGAGAGCTCAACACTTGGGGTGTTGGAGCTGTAGGATCTATTTGGGAAAAAGGAGAGTCCTTTATGACCATCAGATCTAGAGAAGGTGCAGGAAGGTTATCCTGGAAGCCTTTCGGAGTTCGACAATCGAGAGAACTGGAATGCACTGAGGCACAAACTTCTGAAGAATATCTACACCGTAGATTATAGGGAAAGAACCTAACCGTTAGATCTGTGTCCAAGAAAGAAAAGGAAATTCGCTTTGGAGGATTTCAAGTGTGGAGTGTGACAAACTCCCTAAGTCTTGAAGTACATCGCAACCATATATTGCGAAGGACACATGTCAAGATATCGTGTACTTCAGGAGGAGGCAAGTGTTGTGAGTTTGAAACTCCTGAAGTTTCTAAGTTACTCATAGCCGTTGATCGTGAAGTAGGACATGTGTTGGTAGATCGTGAAATCCGAGGGAAAGAACTCTGGGAAAAAGTGAGCGTAGAGGAGTTGAAACTCCCGAAGCCCAAAGAGCCGAAGTGGTGAGTCATGATGACGTCACGTGGAGGTGACGTGGACACATGGGAGGTGTGCCACGTGTTAGTGGGTTTGGAGCCCGTGGAATATTGAAATGGCATTTGGAACGTGACGAGTGTCACCCATCGGAATGGGCCACGTATCAATCGCTAGTATTCTGCCATGTGGCATCCTATGTGAGAAGGGTTAGTGGGGCCTGAGGTTACGTAACATAGTTAAAGGTCAGAGGACCCACAATGGCATTGATCACGATACATCAATATCAATGGCCAAAAGGAATTGCGGGGACCCAAGTTGCATGTAAGCTATTTCTCCAAGGCGATCCCTCAATCCAAACCACAGTTTCACTGAGGGGTTACGTGTTAGCATTAGAAGAATTGCAGTACAAAAGGTGGGCTTCTCCAAACCACCATTGCATGCCCCTATAATTTGGAAAACATTAAGTGACACGATGTAATAACGTCACCTAAGGTGACGTGGGATTGTTCGGAGATTAATGGTTCGGGGTGTGTAGATGTGAAATCTTCCGAAGACCCTGAACTCAGATGCTTGAGGTTCCACAACGAGATTCAATCGTTGGATGTTGGGTAGACGTGGACCATTGATCCACCTTACTGCGTGAGTTCGACAACTCGGAACTCCGAGTGATTGTTGTGTTATGCTTGGAAATCTTTCGAAGCTGAAGGTCGAAGGCTTGAGTACATCCTTGTTGATCTAGCACTTGGTCACAACCCATGGTCGTGTGGGTTGGGAACTGAGAGAAAGAGGCTAGTGCCCGAAAAATTAACAGAGAAGAGCTTTGAAAGAAGAAATCTATGGGGATTCTTGATTGAACGAGAATCACATAGAATGAAAAATGAACGTTTTCTTGAATCATATTTGTTTATGAATGTCGTGGGATTTGTTAAGGAATAATGGCCTGACAAATTTTGATTTTCTACACATTGTGTTTGCATAAGTTTAACGAGTGCCAGAACCGAATACAGTTGACACAGAGTGCAAATAAATGGAGGAGACACAAAATTCTTCCAATTGAGAGAATGAAGCTAAAGGGATGGATGTTCATTTGGGAGTTGAAGGGTAAAACTCCAATGGACATGGAGAAGAGATAGATAAGGAAGGGAATATGATGAAAATCATTGAAAGATTGCAGAAAGATGCCCAAACTCACCGAGCAGATAGCAGAAAGCTCATGAAAGATAAGGAAGAACAAGGAGAATTCAAATTAAAGTTGATGAAGAGTTTGGAGAGAATAGAAAGGAGTTGCCAGACTTCTAAAGGAAGAAGATCAAGGAGTGTTGGTAGACATCATCATCACTCCCAAGGTCGTTCCAAGAAGAGGGCACACAGTAGCTCAAGACCATCTCCTACTAGAAAGCACATGAGATCTAGAGTGGATGAATTGAAGGGTGAAATGAACAATATTAAGCCTCCTACGTTTGATGGAGAACATAAGAAGGAGGAAGATGTTGAGACATGGTTTCTTGAAATGAGGAAATATTTCCAACTGCAGAATTATTCCTCTCATGCAGAAGGAAGAATTGTGATGTATCAACTGAAAGGAAAAGCATCCATGTGGTGGGATCAACTTGTGCAAGTGAAACACATTAGAGAGAAATATATCACTTGGAGAGAATTCAAGAGGTATTTCAAGAATAAATACTTGACTAAAAGATATTATGACATAAATATGAAAGAGTTCTTTGAACTCAAGCTGGGCAGCGTGACCATAGATGAATACGAACAAATGTTTTTGGAATTACTGAAGTATGTTCCGTTCATCAAGGATGAGACTGTTAATATTAAAAGGTATCTGAGTGGACTACCACCTTCCATTGGGGAAAATATTCAGTATGATGACCCTAAGACTATGGAAGAAACGATAAGAAGAGAGAAATGCCTATATGAGCAACAAAGAGAAAAACCTAATTTTTGGAAGGCTTGGGATGACTAGAAGAAGTTTAAGAAAGAGAAGAGGTAGAATGGAAATGATCCAAGTGGATATCGGTCGCCACCCACCTTTTTCAACTGGCTCAAAACAATTTTTTGGCAATTTTGGCAATTTACTATTTTTAGCAGTCTTAAGTTCTGGGGCCATTTTAAGATCCTAAATGAAGGTTTTTTGGGATAAAGCTTCTCAATATTATCCAAAGGCATGATTGAGGCTCCAAAATGAATCTTCTCGACGATACCTTTCCAATGGGCTATCATACACCTAAAACAGAGATCGTATGCAAAAGTTAAGACCATGGGAAGTTAATGTACTAACTTACCCAAACGGGGCACACATGACTTTTGGCGCTTCATCTCCTAGGGTTAGGTTTTTGGATGTATATGGTTTTTGGAATTATTGTTTATTGTAAAAATTATTTTAGAGCCTCATTGTAATCATCTTCTTGTGAATGAATGCAACCATCACATCTCTTCTCAGAGATAAGCCGCCACAATTCCAGCAAGCTTGTTTCCGTTGCATTTTATAGTTTCAGCTTATTTCATTATTGAATAGAAAACCAGTTTTACTGTATCTCTATTATTTTTTGTTAAACACCTGTTAATAATTTGTATTCATTTCGTTCTTCTAGATCAGTGGTATCAGAGCGGTATGCTCCTTGTTGTCTTAATGCATGTCCCCAACGAGGTCAGAGTATAAAGAGTTGGGTCTTGAGCTTGTTTTTCTTGAGGACAAAAGCTCTCACACACCAAAGGGACCCCTCATGGCAGGAGAAAATAAATATGATGGGATGGGATATCCTTTCAAACTATTGATTGAGGAAGCCCTCACACAATAGAGGAACGAGATGATGGATAGTTTCGCGCAAATCCTTCGGCGGCTACCAACAAGCGACACATCTTCTTCGATTGGAGGCGCCACCCCCTTCAAGGTACAAATAAACTTTGATATTAATATATTTGAAGGTCATATAGATGCATATGTTGTATACAAGTGGTTGAATCTGGTAGAAGGGTATTTTTCTATCCATAACTTCTCGAATAGAGAAAAGATTACTTATGCGCTTATCAAAGCTGCTCCCCATGTTAAAGATTGGTGGGAAACTTTTTGTGAGAAAAAGGAAACAGAGGAACCCTCATTATTTACAGTCACAACCACCTGGGATTCCTTTAGGGATGCTATTAAGGAACAATACTACCCTATCAGAAGTTATGATGACTTATATACCAAATGGACCACAGTGTGGCAAGAAAGAGGCCAGGCAGTGTCATATTTCACAAATATCTTCCATACCTTGCCCACCAAGATGGGTATCAAAGATTCAGAGTGACATATGGTGTTCAAGTATTGTGGTGCTCTGCATAGGTACATCTAGACCGAAATGGAATTTCTAGACTTCTCATCCTTGGGCTCAACCTACCGATATTCTGTCAAAATCGAGAAGAAGCTCAAACAAAAGACGTGGCAATTTGGGCCTGGGAACCCCTCACAACAAAATCTAGGAAAGGGTGGCCCCAACCCATAGAACAAAGGAAAAATAAAATATGGACAGTATCAGGACAACCATTCCAAGATGCAAGCAAAGAAGGACACTGAAAATACAAAGAAAGATACTGGGAAGTGGTGCGACTTCCATAAGATCCCTTGGCATAACACTGTTGATTGTCGCTCAAAGCACTCGTTGGTGGCTGAAGTGGAATCCTATGAATCAAATGTGGATTCTAACTCTAATCCAGAACTATAAAGGGGAAGATGGATCATTGACACGGAACCCAGTGCCACCGTTGTTACCACCAAGCTCCAACCTGGTGAACCAAATGAGCCAGAAGAAGGAGAGTGACTCTTCCATTCACAGATGTGGGTAAAAGGCACCCCGCTACACTTCATCATTGATAGCGATAGCTAGAATAACCTCATCTTTGCAGAGGTCATCAAGCAGTTGTCTCTGCCCACAATGCTGCACCCACAACCCTACACCATTGGATGGCTAAGCCAAGGAAGCGATCTCCGTGTCAGCCAATAGTGTTGACTGTCGTACGACATCATGCCCTTCAAAGGAGAGGTATTGTGTGATGTTTCTCCTCTCGAAGTTTGTGATGTTATTTTGGTCCAACCTTATTTATGGAAATGTCATGTTGTATATGAGTCTAAGACTCGTAGTATTATTATTACTTTGAACAGGAAATTGTACAGGATACCTAGGCAGTCCCACCTAGTGTTATTTCCTTGATCTCTGCTAAGAAATGCAGGAAGGTCATCTCTCAGACGGGGAAGTTTGTATTTTTTATGATTCTCTCTCAGAATAAGCAAAATATCACAGCCACATCTAGGGTCTCTACGACCGAACTCTCCACACAGCAGAAGCAAGTAGATAAGGTCATAGAAGAATACTCAGATATATTCTCCTCACCTATCGGGGTACCTCTACACTGTCAGGTCAAGCACCCCATCAATCTAACCCCCGATGCACCGCTACCCAATGGGCCAGTCTATCGTCTCTCTCTATTAGAGAATGAGGAGATCAAGCGATAAATCCAAGAATTTCTCCACAAGGGTCACATCCGTCCCAGATCATCACCTTGCAAGAGCCGAATCATGCTGGTATAGAAGAAAGATGGAACTTGGCGACTCTACATTGATTACCGAGCTCTGAATAAAATCACAGTCAGAAACCAATACCTGATTCCCCGAATTGACGACCTCCTTGATCAAGTCATGGGGGCCAAATACTTCAGTAAGATTGATTTGAAGTCTGGCTACCACCAGGTCCTGATAGAACAGACAGATGTATGGAAGACTGCCTTCAAGTCAAAGAAAGGCCTTTTTGAATGGTTGGTCATGCCCTTTGGTTTGGAAAATGCTCTGGCCACTTTCATGAGGATGATGGACGATATCCTGCGACCATTCACCAATAATTTTATAGTGGTGTATCTGGATGACATTCTCATTTACAACAAGACTTGGGTTGAACACTTGCAGCATATTCAACAGGTTCTGCACACCCTGCGGCAACACAATTTATATACCAACTTGGAAAAATGCTCCTTCGGCATGGACAGGGTCCATTACCTGGGCTACATCATTTGTCAGCATGGTGTACATGTGGATCCAACCAATATCCAAGTCATCCATGACTGGCCAGCCCCAACCACACTCACCGAGCTTCAAAGCTTCTTGGGCCTTGCAAATTTCTACTGCAGGTTTGTGTTGGGGTTCTCCCATATTGCATGGGCCATCAGCCAAATCACTAGGGTGGTGGTAAGGATAAATTTGCGTGGGGTCGGTCCCAACAATAAGCATTCGATGATTTGAAGCAACGATTGTGCTCCTCCCCATTATTTTCACTACTTGACCTGCAACATCCCTTTGAGATCAAGACAGGTGCTTCAGACTATGTTGTGGGCATCGTTCTCACTCAGCACGACCACCCTGTGGCCTATCATGGTGAGACACTATCCAATGTTGTCCGTAAGTAACCTACTTACGACAAAGAAATGTACTCCATTGTGCAAGCTTGCCACCAGTGGAAACATTACATTCTTGGGAAGGAGACAATCATCCACACTGATCATAATCCACTGCAGTTCATGCATACACAAGGAAAGTTGTAGAATGACCACCATCAAAGGTGGTCCACACACTTGCAACAATTCCACCTCAACATCAAGTATAAACTAGGAAGCACCAATCGCATCACTGATTGCCTCAATAGACCACCAGTCGCGACACTCACCACGGTGCTAGACTCTTGCGGCCATGATACCTATGGATGGCCCCAACTCTATGAGAGGGACTCGGACTTCGCCGCCACCTACCAAATGTTGGGTGCAAACATAGTTGTCGATAACTTATATCTTCAGGATGGGTTGTTGTGTCGTCTGGGCCATATCTATGTTCCATCAAGTGAGCAAGTGAAGTTGATCTGGGAAGCTCACTATAGTAAGGTGGCAGGACACTTCGACATCGAAAATATAGTGGTGATGCTACAAAAACATTTCTACTGGCCGAAACTCCGACAGGAGGTCAGCAGGTATACCAGGTCCTGCACTGCCTATGTTATTGCCAAACTGACCACTAAGAAACAGGGCCTGTACACCCCTCTTAATACTACTGACAGGCCATGGGAATCCATCTCAATGGACTACATGTCGGGCCTCTTGTCAACCAAGTGGGGACATTATTGTGTTTTTGTGGTTGTTGATCGCTTTTCTAAGATGGCGATTGTTTTTTAGGCCACTGCTAAGCTCTTCTTTGAACGAGTCTGGGTACATTTTGGACTCCCATAAACCATTGTCTCAGATAGGGATAGTTGATTTCTCAGCACATTCTGGTCGAGCCTCTGGTCACTGCTAGACACCAAGCTAACCAAATCCATGGCCTTCCACCCCCAAACAGATGGCCGAACCGAGGTCATAAATCGAATGATTGTGCATATCCTTCGAATGTATAATTCAAATCACCCTCGCACATGGGATGAGAGCCTTCTCTATGTCCAACATATCTACAACCGATCCCTCCATAGCTCAACTGAAAACAATCCCTTTCAGGTGGGGTTGGGATTCCAACCATTGGGTCCCATAGATGTTGCACTTCCCCTTGCGGTCACCTTGACCGACTCATCTCCTGTTCCAACTAAAGCTGACAAAGCCACCCGGTTCATTGAGTGGATCTAGCACATCTTCCAATAGGTTTAGGATATCCTACAGAAGTCTAATGGCAAGTACAAACAACTCCATGATCAACATCGGGTGCCACATAAGTTTAAGGTGGGCGAGAAAGTTTGGTTGCACTTGCAGAAAAAATGCCTTACAGGACCCCATCGGAAGCTTCACCCACTCTGTTATGGGTCGTACACCATCACCAAGTCCGTGGGAGATAATCCTTTTGAGCTCAACATTCCTCCTTTCCTTGGCCTGCACCCAGTGTTCAACGTGGATCTCCTTCACCCTTATTTCCCACCATTATTGGGCTCCTCAGACGTAGCAGAACAATTGACACCAACAGAGCTCAATCCCGACTGCATACATAATGAATCCAACGATTATATCATGGACACACATATCAAGGGAACTTGACAGCAAAGGATCCAGCTTTATCGATTCGTCAAAGCAAGGCAACTCCTACACCAAGGAAAGTGGCTCACCCAGGGCCAAATTCAACAGAAATTTCCTCATCTAATGGAGGAAATCAATGCAATGGAGACAATTTCTTCCTAAGGAGGGATTATTTATCTAGGTGGATATCAGTGGCCACCCACCTTTTCCAACTAGCTCAAAACATTTTTCTGGCAATTTTGGCAATTTACTATTTTTAGCAGTCTTAACTTCCGGGGCCATTTTCAGGGATTATTTGAATGTTTTTTGGGATTGAGATTCTAAATGAAATCCAAAGGAATAATTGAAGGCCAAAAATGAATCTCCTTGATGATACCTTTCCAACGGGCTATCATACACCTAAAACGGAGATCGCATGCAAAAGTTACAACCCCAGGAAGTTGATGTACTAACTTACCCAAATAGGACCCACATGACTTTTGGCGCTGCATCTCCTAGGGTTAGGTTTTTGGCATTCCTGCTTATTGTAAAAATGCCTTCAGAGCCTCATTGTAATCATCTTCTTGAAAATGAGCGCAACCATCACATCTCTGCTCAGAGATAAGACGCCACCATTCCAGCAAGCTTGTTTCCTCTGCATTTTACAGTTTCAACTTATTTCATTATTGAATCAAAAACCAGTTTTACTGTATCTTTGTTATTTTGTGTTAATAACCTGTTAATAATCTGTATTCATTTTTTTCTACTTGTTATCACTCCATAAATCTATTTGGCTGATAAACAAACGACGAAGGTAACTTTTTCAACCAACTTTGAGACGTGAAACTAGCCTTTTGGACCTGGAGAGGGCTCTCTCAGAAATGGTGTGGTCTCCACGCGGGATATGGCTTTACGAATGATGGCTAGATTTTAAAACTGGTGATGAAATTCTTCTGGTTATATTAGCACAGGTAAGTAAAACTTGGGCTATGGGGTCAGTTTGAGGAACAGACGGAACAAATGACTCAGTGACTGGATTTGAGAGGAAAAGGCTAGCCAAGAGACAACCTTCAGTGTTAATCGTAAAGTGTGGCAGGAGAAAAATAGAGGGAGAGAACTCAAGAGAGCCATTGTGTAAGAATTCAGAGTTAGATCGAGAATAAAACTCTTTGTCTAAGTGGCACGAACAAGGGGCGCATTATAGCGAATCCACAGGTTTGAAAATTTGTTCCAAAAAAGATGATATGATATATGAAGTTAAAGAAAACAGGAAAGAAAATATGCAAAGAAAGAAACACAATAAATTCAACTATCGCAACTGGAATCTTTTCATCAAAACACATGACCTTTGCATTAAGTTTCAGTCAAAAAACACTCAGACTTCTTACAATAGCATTTGTTTCTTAAAATTGTCAACCAACCCTGGTTACATCGAAAAGATGAAATATATAAACTAGGGTGTTTCTTGGGATGCCCTCTATTCTAACTGCTAACTCGAGACTAGAAAAAATTGTGCGACATGTGCAAGAAACTCTTCGCATGGCACCATCCGAAAATAGGCAACAACCATGCATGTCTACTAGCAACTGTCTTCAAGTTTCGCCACGAGATCAGACCATCGGTCAAGACCCAACGCAGGGAAAAAATGTGTCACTGTGTCCCTCGATCAATTATCCTTACAAACAGGTGTCCACCCAAAACCGGTTGTCTGTAATGTTGGTTTCGCCTCCCGTTACACGCCTATTTGTTGGGAGTTGCACACAACAAACAGTTGTGCGGTTCCCGTGACCATTGCCAAAATGGTGAGATGTTTTCAGAGGACGAGTATCACTCAAAAAAATGTCGTGAAGGACGACGCCGCTCATTAAGATTTATTTTCTTGTGTGAAGGTGAGAGCCATATGGACTTCTTGTTCAGTTGCTCTGCTTTCTTCGGGATACTCTGTGTGCCCTTCTCCTACTAGCCTTTGCGCTTCACGCAGCTGGAAAATAACGTTTTGAGCCTCCTTAAGATTCATTTTCAGCCACGTCACAATCCCTCTACAACTCTATGCAGCTGATGCCTACGCGGTATTTGTCGCTAGCTGTCATTTTAATTCCCTATTTTCTGGATAAATCTCGGCAATAGCCAGCTTTGTCTGCTTCAGCTACTGAGATGGCGTTTCCTCACTTGTCCCCATGGCTTCTGCCTTTGTGACCTCCTCGTTCTTTCTCGGTCGGCCTCTTCTCCGAGGTAGCTGTTGTCCGAAGGCAAACGTCCCCACCATATTCCCCTTCTGTATGAATTTTTCTGTCTCGGTTGTCTTACGTCTTAAAATGGTCTCTTCTATAAGTGACAAAATGGATCCTTCTATGCTTCTGGAAATGGTTTTCACAAGAGTGAAAGAATTCCAATCTCTCTGAGGTTCGGACCTCGCAGTTCTGCTGCTCCGCACGCCCTTTCTTGTACTCTGATAAAAATCCATGGCAGGACCAAGGTGAACTCTGCGCGCAAATGTTCTGAGCAAATGTATTGAGGAACAACTCTAGACCAATTTGATTGGCAAAAAGAAAACTACATAAACAACTTAGGCCAAGTTCCATGACTAGAGAAACACGTTGAGTATCTGAGATTTATAGTGAATTGGCCTAGAGAGGAGAAACTACTGGATATTGATGAATTTATGGCGGCGAGAAGTTTCGAGTCGACTCTCAGGTTATTCATGGAAAATCCACGCATGTGGAATGCAGGTGATACGATTTTCTGTGTAGGCATAATACGAACACTACAATTCTTCATTCCTTCGGCCTTCATAATAAAATGATAATAACTGTGGCACTTGCCAACGCGACCTTTATTTAACTATTTGACTTGACGGGGGTACGTAGGAGCTAGCTTCTTAATGGGGCTCAAACTTTGGGAAAGACAAGCCTGTACCACATATACAACTTTCAACTCTGACACGCCTTTCCCTTTTCCAAAGGCCAACCAACCATTTGCTGACTTAAGCATCATGGTATTTCATACCTGACTTCACATGTTTGGGTGCATGGATCACTATGTGACTCATAATCGACTCTAAAAGGAAAGAAATGTGGTGGCGCTAAAAATTCTCATAAAATATGGATAAGGAAACAAACCTCCCTTTTTTAGAAACAATCCTCAAGGAAATCCATCATTTAGAGAGATGAGAATGGCTAATGTAGGGGGACAAAGGCCAAGGTAGATGCCCATTCAGTGTTGGGGTTGTCAGGGAAACCATAAGTATAGATATTGTCCCCACAAAAATGGCAAAGTGAGAGTTGTCCACAATGTTCAATAGGCTAAAAAAGTGGAGGACATGGGCATTAGAATACCCGGGATCTATGCAACCCTAGACAATAAGCAAGCTGAATTTCAATCACACATGATTGCAGTGGACGGTATGATCAATAAATATCCCTTCATTATTTTAATTGATTTAGGGGCTAGCCACAGTTATATAGATCCTAAAGTGGTGGAAAGTTTGCAATTGTCAAGAAGCAAACATGACAAGTCTTGGTTAGTGCAGCTGGCTACATGAACCAAGAGAAAAGTCATTGAGTTAGTTAAGTCTTGTCCAGTGGACATGAATGGACTGAGCACAAAGGTTGAATTGTATGTTCTGCCTTTAGGTTCTTATGACTGTCTAATTGGGATGGATTGGTTGGACCAGCACCATGCCATCTTGGACTCTTGTAACAAGGAATTCAATTTCATAAATGAGGAAGGAAATCGGAAAACAATCCAAGGAATTCCCAGATTTGTTGCTATCAGAGAAATCTCAACAATGCAGCCGAAGAAGTGCTACAAAAAAGTTTGTCAATTATTTGCAGCCCATGTGGAGGAAACACCTAAGGATAAGGTGTTAAATATTAGAGATCATGTAGTACTAAAAGAGTTTGAAGATGTATTTTAGGAGGTATCCGGATTACCCTCGAAGAGAGATATTGATTTCTCTGTAAACTTGATGCTTGGAGAAGCTCTAGTGTCAAAAGCTCCTTACAAAATGAGTACGCCAGAGCTGAAAGAACTGCAATTGCATCTTGAAGAGATTCTAAAGAAGGGGTATATATGCCCAAGTGTGTCACCTTTGGGTGCCCCGGTCCTTTTTGTGAAGAAGAAGGATAGGACGTTGATATTGTGTATCGATTTTAGATAATTAAACAAAGTAACTATAAAGAACAAATATCCTCTGTCGAGGATTGATGACCTCTTCGATCAGTTGAAGGATGCAAAGATATTTTCAAATATAGATCTCGTGTTGGGATATCACCAGGTAAGGATAAAGGATGAAGACATCATCAAGACCGCCTTCAGAACAAGGTATGGTCATTACAAATTCATAGTGGTGCCTTTTGGGTTGTCAAATGCACCCGTTGTTTTTATGTGCCTAGTGAATGGTGTATTCGAGGACTATCTAGACAAGTTTGTCATAGTCTTCCTGGATGAAATTTTGGTGTATTCCAAGTCAAAGGAAGAGCATGAATGAGATATGAGGATGATTTTGCAGGTGCTAAGAGAGCACCAACTGTATGCCAAGTTGAGCAAGTACTCGTTTTATCAGGAGCAGATCCATTACTTGGGGAATATTGTTTCGAATGATGGGATAGTTGTAGATCCTGCAAATATTGAGGCCATCAGAGAATGGTTAGCGCCAAAGAACGTGACGAAATTCAGATCCTTTATGGGTTTAGTTGGTTATTACAGAAGTTTTATCGCAGGGTTCTCGAGGATAACTCACCCTATCACTTCCTTGCAAAGGAAGGGGAAGAAGTTTCAATGGACAGAAGAATGTGAGAGAAGATTCCATCAATTGAAGCAACTGTTAACCAATGCTCCAATCCTGAGGATTGTAGATCCAAATGAAGACTTTGCAGTGTGTATAGATGCATGCAAGGAAGGACTGGGAGGAGTCCTCAATCAGAATGGATTCGTAATTTTTTATGAATCCAAAAAGTTGAAAGAGCACGAAAGGAACTATGCAACTCATGATTTGGACTTGGCAGCCATAGTACACGCTCTAAAGAAATTGATACATTACCTCATGAGAAGGAGGTTCGAACTGAGAAAAAACCACAATGGCCTGAAATATTTGTTTGATCATCCAACCTTGAATGCTAGGCAGAGTAAGTGGTTGGAGTTTCTTTGTGAATATGACTTTGATATCAAGCATATCAAAGGAAAAGAGAACAAAGTGGTTGATGCACTCAGCAAGAGAGTGCATGAATTGCATGCTACGACCATTAGCATGTACCGAACTGATATTAAAGGCAGAATTTTGGAAGCTGCAAATGCATATTTGCAGTACAGGGATTTGGTAGTAAAGCTACAACAAGGTGAGATGCCACAAAAAGTGGAAAATTATAAATTAGAGGCTGATGAAATACTTATGTATAAGAACAAAACTTATGTACCTAATGTACAAGACTTGAAACTTATGATTTTGCATGAAATGCATAATGTGCCTTATGTTGGGCACCCTGGATACCAGAAGACTGTGGCAACAGTCAAGAGCCATTACTTTTGGCCAGTTATGAAGAAAGATATTGTTGAATACATCGCTAGATGTATGGAGTACCAGAAGGTTAAAGATGAGCACAGACACCCAACAATATTGTTACAACCTTTACCCATTCTTGAGTGGAAGTAAGAAGTGGTGACAATGGATTTCATCACAGGATTGCCCAGAACAGGAAAACAACATGATTCCATCATGGTGGTGGTGGAAAATCTTACGAAAGCTTCCCATTTTATTCCTTTAAATACTACTCACAAGGCAACAAATGTTTTCGACATCTTTATGAATGAAGTGGCACGATTGCATGGAATTCCCAAGACAATTGTGTTTGACAGAGACCCAAAATTTACCTCAAATTTCTGGAAAGGGTTACTCAAGGGGTTCAGAATGAATCTGAACTTCAGTACAACCTATCATCCTGAGTCAAATGGGTAGACAGAGCGGGTGAATCGAGTAATAGAAGACATACTGAGGATGTATGTGATGGACAAACCATCGAAATGGGAAGACTACCTACACTTGGTAGAATTCACCTACAACAATGGGTATCAAGCATCGTTGAAGATAATCCCATTTGAAGCACTTTATGACAGAAAGTGAAATAATCTAGTAAGATGGGATAATCCAGCTGATAGGGTAGTAGTTGGGCCAGAGTTTCTCAAGGAAATGGAAAAACAAATGATAAAAATTAAGCAGAATTTAAAAGCTGCCCAAGACATGCAAAAAAGTTATGCTGATAAAAACAAAACCCAAATAGAGTTTAAAGTGGGCGATCATGTTTTCCTGAAAGTGAAAACCAATAGAAGTTCCCTAAAGATGAGAAGCTGCTTCAAGTTGGCAGCCAAATTTTGTGGGCCATTTGAAATCCTAGAAAGGATTGGGCCAGTTCCATATATGCTTGCATCACCTGCATCCATGACTGTACATAATGTGTTTCATGTTTCATTGCTTAAGAAATATATACTTGATATTAATCTTGTAATCGATTGGAATGTGATTCAGGTGGAGCAAGAAGGTGTCCTACAAGTGCATCCTATGCACATATTGGACCGGAAAAGCAAACAACTCCGGAATCGATCCATAGGGATTGTAAAGGTCTAGTGGACCTGGTACGGTCCTGAGGATGCGACTTGGGAACATGAAGATGTTATGCGGGTAGAATACCCGCATATTTTTTAATATTTTGAAAATCTTGCTGATGTTGTGTAAAGAGTTGCACCAAGGACAGTGCAAAAATAAGGGGAGGGGATTGTAATATCCCCCGGTAGTGCCCCAATTATATAATGAATTGTAAAGATGTTTATGAATTGTAAATCATGTTTTGTAGGCTGGTGAGCTGAGCATTGATAAGATGGTGGGCTTATGTGTTTATTAGGCCAGAGAGCCTAAGTGTTAAAGGCTAGGAGCCTGTTTTTGTATATGTAATTCTTCAGAACATTAATAAACATTAAACATCATTGCGTGCAGACCGACCATGAAGAAAGAGTTATGGGGTACTAAGATTCCACAAAGTGGGTAAGGGAAAGGGGGCTGAAAGGTTGGAAAGAGGGGCTAAGCTCAGCGACTTAAGTCCTTGAGAATAATAATTTATTATTATTCCAAATCTATGTGACAAACATGTTTTTTATCTTAAGTCCCGGGAGAGGCAATGCATGCAACTCCAACGTGTGCAAAAGGGAACACATGCAACTGCAGGAAGACAAGTGTCGATATGGGCACATGCAGTTAAAAGTTGAAGTGTCAGTTGAGTTGGGGGTTCGTTCTGCCAGTTTTCCCAATCCTCCATCTGAGACCGTGAGACCTATGTAATTGACCTATGCTTAATTTTCTTGTCACGCATTCCTGAAAACGAGAACCTTGAATCCGACTGGTGTATTTCCATGAATCCCATGGCCTCTGTATTCGACCTTTGTAATATTCACGCACAAACCTGAAAACAAAAAAATCTGTGAATCGTTCTGTGTCTTCAGAGGAAATCGACACCTGAGTAATCACCTTAGTTGTACAGTGTTTTAGCATGGGTTGTTGCCTCCTGTAGTGCCATGCCCATCTGATGTTGCTACTATCGTCCCTGTGTGAATGACTGTTGAACCACTGTTGTTGTCCTCACCTGGCTAGAGCTAAGTTGAGGAGTGTGCTAAAGGAGCGGGTTGTCAGGCCCGTGGTTGAAGAGGTAGGTTGTTAGTCCTGTGAGAAACTCTCTCCAGGTGAGAGAGTCTGTTGGTAAGTGGTTTTCTCCCAGACAGAGTCTAGCACTAGCTACGGAGCTCTGAGAATTATTTATCCAACCTATTGCCGAGACCCAGAGAGGGAGGTGAAGCGCTGATGGACTGTGCTTGTGAAGGTGTATACTCCCGGGTGGAACAGGCATGTGGGGAATGAGAGTCTGTGGGTAGTGGGTGTAAGAAGGATCCTGGAGAGAATCCTTCCGGTTGCACTGTGCATTTTTCCTGTAACCTCAGCCTAGTCTAGGATTCCATTGCCTTGGGTGGAGCTTAGTCCCAGCTTGGGGGTGACCCACTGCTGAGCGTGATGAGCAGTATGGTCTAAGGTTGGGAGGTTTGTGGAAGGTCTACACTTAGTTGGTGGAGTTACTACAGTTTCAAAATAAGTATCATTATGTGTTTAATTTCAATTAAAATGCATGGTTGTGATGCTTGTAATATTATCATGTATTACGTTGCAAGTGGAATTATTGTTAATTCTAATTAATTATGTATGTTAGCGGTAATTATGTGTTTACTCTGTGTTAAGTTATTTAAATTCAATTAAATGCATACTTTATAAGTGTTATTTCGTGTATCTTAGCGGTAATTATGTGTTTACTCTGTGTTAAGTTATTTAACTTCAATTAAATGCATACTTTATAAGTGTTATTTCGTGTAGTAGCATTGCCCGGTAGTGGGGTTGATGGTTGGGGACATTACAGAACTTGTTTACTTTGAGGACAAAATCTCTCGCATGCCCAAGCGACCTCTCATGGAGGAAGAAAAGAAAGACAACGGGACATGAGATCCTTTCAAATTGTTGCTCGAGGAATCCCTCACGCAACAGAGGAATGAGATGATGGATAGTTTTTCTCAAATCCTTCGACAACTACCAACAGGCAACACATCTTCCTCAAGTGGAGGCCCCTCCCCCTTCAAGGTACAAATCAACTTTGATATTCCTATATTTGAAGGTTAGATAGATGCATATTTTGTAGAAAAATAGTTGAATATACTAGAAGGGTATTTCTCTGTCCATAACTTTTCAAATAGAGAAAATATTACTTTTGCACTCCTCAAAGTCGTTCCCCATGTCAAATATTGGTGGGAAAATTTATGTGAGAAAAAGGAAATAGAGGAACCCTCATTATTTACAGTCATGATTACCTGGGAGTCCTTCAGGGATGCTATTAAGGAACAATACTACCCTGTCGAAAGTTATGACGAACTGTATACAAAATGGACCACATTGCGGCAGGAAAGAGACCAAGAAGTGCCCGAGTTCACAAATATCTTCCATACCTTGTGCACCAAGATGGGTATCAAAGATTCTGAGTGACATCTGGTTCTCAAGTATCGTGATGGTATGCATAGGTACATCTAGGTAGAAATGGAGTTTCTGGACATCTCATCCTTGGGCGTGGCCTACCGATATGCCATCAAAATTGAGCAGAAGCTTAAACAAAAGATGCGACAATTTGGGCTTGGGAACCCCTCACAACAAAAGCAAGGAAATGGCAACCTCAACCCACAGAACAAAGGACAGAGCAAAGATTGACAGGCTCAGGAAAACTAGTCCAATCCACAAGCAAAGAAGGACATCGAAAAGACAAAGAAAGATACCACTAAGTGGTGTGACTTCCATAAGATCCCTTAGCATAACATTGTTAATTGTCACTCAAAGAAGTCGTTGGTGGCTGAGGTGAAAGCCTATGAATCACATGCGGGTTCCGAATCTAAGTCAGAACAAGAAAGGGGAAGATGGATCATTGATGCAGAACTCGGTGCTACAATTGCTACCACCAAGCTCAAGCCTGGTGAACCAGACGATCTAGAGGAAGGCGAGCGAATTTTTCATTCACAGATGTGGGTGGAAGGTATCCCACTACACTTCATCGTTGACAGTGGTAGCCAAAAGAACCTCATATCAGTAAAGGTCATCAAGAAACTAGCCTTGCTGAAAACGCCACACATGCATCCCTACACCATTGGGTGGCTCCACCGAGGAAGCAATCTCCACGTCAGCCAACAATACCGCATGTCGTACAAAATCAAGCCCTTCAAAGACGAGGTATTGTGTGATGTTTCTCCTCTCAAAGTTTCTAATGTTCTTCTAGGCCAACCTTATTTATGGAAACATAATGATGTATATGAGTCTAGGCCTTCCTATGCTATTATTACTTCTAACAAGAAATTGTACAGTATACCCGAGGCAATCCCACCTAGTGTTATTTCCTTGATCTCTTCCAAGCAATTGAGGAAGGTCATCTCTCAGACCAGGAAGTTTGTCTTCTTCATGATTCAGTCTCAGAGTGAGTGAACGATTGCAGCCACATTCAGGGCCTCTGCGACCGACCTCTCCACACAGCAAAAGCAAGTGGATAAGGTCATGGAAGAATACTCAGATATCTTCTCCACACCTACCGAGGTACCTCTGCACTAACCAGTCAAGCATCCCATCAATCTAACCCCCAACACACCACTACCCAATGGGTCATTATAACATTTCTCTATGTTAGAGAATGAGGAGATCAAGTGACAGATCCAAAGACTTCTCCACAAGGGGAACATTTGTCCCAGCTCATCACCTTGTGGGATCCCAATCGTGTTGGTGTAGGAAAAATATGGGACCTGGGGACTCTACATTGACTACCGGGATCTGAATAAAATCACAGTTAGGAATCGGTACTTGATTCCCTGAATTTATGACCTCCTTGATCACCTCACGGGGGCCAAATACTTTAGTAAGATTTATATGAAGTCTGGATACCACCAAGTCCTAATAGAACATACAAATTTATGGAAGACCGCCTTCAATTCAAAAGAAGGTCTTTTTGAATGGTTGGTCATTCCCTTTGGTTTGAAAAATACTCCAGCCACTTTCATGAGGATGATGGAATATATCCTGCGACCTTTCACCAATACTTTTGTAGTGGTGTATCTAGATGACATTATCATCTACAACAAGAGTTGGGTGGAACACTTGTAACATATTCAATAGGTTTTGTACACCCTACGACAACACAAGATTTATGCCAAATTGATCAACATGGTGTACATGTGGATCCAACCAAGATCCAGGACATTCGTGACTGGTCAGCCCCAACCACACTCACTGAGCTTCAGAGCTTCTCGGGCCTTGCCAATTTCTATCGCAGGTTCATGTTGGGATTCTCCCATATTGCATGGGCTCTGAACCAAGTAATCAGGGGTGGCGATAAAACAAAATTTGTTTGGGTCCTATCCCAACAACAAGCATTATATGATTTGAAGCAACACTTGTGCTCAGCCCTAGTACTTTCATTACCGGACCTGCAACAACCCTTTGAGATCGAGACAGATGCTTCAAACTATGTTGTGGGCGTCATTCTCACTCAGCACAACCACCTCGTGGCCTATCATTGTGAGACACTATCAAATGTTGTCCGTAAGTACCCTACTTACGACAAAGAAATGTACTCCATTGTGAAAGCCTGACGACAGTGGAGACATTACATTCTTGGGAATGAGATAGTCATCCACACTGATCATAAGCCACCACATTTCATGCAGACACAAGGAAAATTGCAGAATGACCGCCATCATAAGTGGTCCACATATTTGCAGCAATTCCACCTCAACATCAAGTATAAAAGAGGAAGTACCAACCGAGTCGATGATTTCCTCATCCAACCTCTAGTCGCGACACTCACCATGGTTCTAGACTCTTGCATCCATGATACCTTTGGATGGCCCCACCTCTATGATACAAACCCTGAATTCATCACCACCTACCCAATGTTGGGCACAAACTTAGTTTTTTCTAATTTCCATCTTCAGGATGAGCTATTGTGCCATCTGGGCCATCTCTGCATTCCATCAAGCGAGTGAGCGAAGATGATTTGGGAATACCACTATAGTCGGGTGGCAGGACACTTCGGCGTTGAAAAGACAGTGGCAGTACTGCAAAAACATTTCTATTGGTTGAAACTTTGACAGGATGTGGGAAAGTATATCAGGTCCTACACTGCTTGCGTTATTTCCAAACCGACCACTAAGAAACAAAGCCTGTACACCCCTCTTCCTACTCCTGACAGACCATGGGAATCCATATCAATGGACTACATGTCGGGCCTTTTGTCCATCAAGAGGGGAAATGATTGTGTTTTTGTGGTTGTGGATCACTTTTCCAAGATGGCGATTATATCCACCTATAAGAAGAGAATCACAGCAAAGGCCATTGCCAAGCTATTATTTGAACGAGTATGGGTACATTTTGGAATCCCACAAACCATTGTCTCGGATCAGGACAATTGGTTCCTCAACATATCATGGTCAGGCCTCTGGTCACTATTGGACACCAAGCCCACCAAATTCATTGCTTTCCACCCCCAGACAGATGACCAAACTAAGGTTGTCAATCAAATGATCATGCATATCCCGTGCATGTAAAATTCCAAGCACCCTCACACGTAGGATGATATTCTTCCTTATGTTCAACATAGCTACAATTGATCCCTATATAGCTCAACCGACCACAACCCCTTTTAGGTAGGGTTGGGATTCCAACCATTGGGTCCCATGGATATTTTACTACCCCTTGCGGCCACCTCGGCCAACTCATACCCTGCTCCAACTGAAGATGACAAATCCACCCAGTTCATTGAGCAGATCCAGCACATCCACCAATATGTTCAGGATATTTTACAGAAGTCCAATGCCAAGTACAAGCAGTGTCATGATCAACATCGGGTGCCACCTAAGTTTCAAGTGGGAGACAATGTTTGGTTGCACTTGCAGAAAGAACGCCTTACAAGTCCCCATCAGAAGCTTCACCCACTCTGTTATGGACCTTAGACCATCCCCAAGGTTGTGGGTGACAATTTTTTTGATCTCAACATTCCCCCTTTCCTTAGCCTGCACCCAATGTTCAACGTGGCTCTCCTTCAGCCCTATTTTCCACCATTATTGGACACCTCAGAGACAACATAACAATTGACACCAACATAGCTCAACCTTGACTGCATGCAACATGAATCAAATGATCAAATTGTGTACACATAGGTCAAGGAAACTCAACAACACATGATCCAACTTTATTGAGTTGTCAAAGCAGGGTAATTCTTGCACCAAGGCAAGTGGCTCACCAAGGGCCAAATTTAGCAGAATTTTCCTCATCTAATGGGGGAAATCAACGCAATGGAGACCATTGCTTCCTAAGGGGGGAGTATTGATCCATATGGATGTTGGTGGCCTCCCACCTATTCCAACTAGTTCATTTTGGCAGTTTTCTAGTTTGACAGTCTTTTCCTAGTTTTCGGGTCCTTGACTTCTGGGGTCGTTTTGAGGCCCTAAACAACATTTTTAGGGTTCTCCACAATCAAACTAAAGAAAGAGTCCAATTTTGATGGAAAAATGTGTATTCCTCGGATAGGCCTTTCTAACGGGCTATCGTGTGCCTAAAACGAAGATCGTATGCAAAAGTTACGACCCCGGGAAGTTGATGTACTAACTTACCCCAACGGGGCCCACATGAATTTTGGCGCTTCATCTCCTAGGGTTAGGTTTTTGGATGTCTATGGTTTTTGTATTCATGCTTATTATCAAAACATCCTCCAAAGCCTCATTTTAATCATCTTCTTTCGAATGAGGGAAGCTGTCACATCTCTTCTTAGAGATAAGCCACCACCATTCCAACAAGCTTATTTTCCGTTGCATTTTACAGTTTCAACTTATTTTCTTATTTGAATAGAAATAAGTTTTATGGCATCTCTATTATTCTGTGTTAAACATCTTTTAATAATAATCTGTATTCATTTCATTCTGCTCATAAAATATGGATCAGTTACTCCTCGTGTTTCTTTCCCATGGATTTCCTTTGTAAGGCGCTTTCCCTTTCACCGTCAATGCTAGATCAGAACTTTGAGACTTTTGATTAAGGTTCTTTTGTCGTTCTTCCTTTTGCATCATTATACCTGCCAAATCTTCAAAATTAGGATCCTTCTCCCTTGTTGCAAGACCTATGATAAACATCTGGTATTCTTCTCGCATGGCATTTAAGGTTATGGTGACTAAATCAATGCTAGATATTGTTTCACCTATATTACCAAGTTTGTCTTTAACATCTTTTATTCTAGAAATGAAATCACTGATGCTCTAATTTTCTTCCATCCTGATAGAAAGAAACTTACTTTCAATGAGAGGACTCGATTTGTGTTCTTCGACTCGTACAAATGTTTGAGAGTTGTTCATGTCTCTGTGGGCATAGTGCAGTCTTTTATATGTGGTATGAGACTATCTTTTACAGACATTCTTAGCAACACTTTTTCCTTGGTCTCTCGTTTCTCCTAGTCTTGAATTGATGCAGTTGTAGCACCTATGATGACATTGTGCTTTACTTTCTTACCGGATGCAATGGACCATACATTGTATCCTTCCATTAATGTATGCATCTTAAATTTCCAATTCATATAATTTTCTCCATTTAACTTGGTTGCTTCGGTCAAGTATGTTTCAGCCAAGGGATTAGCCATTTTAAGCTCACAATTTCAAATCAACCAACAAACTTACTGCAAACAAAATAATACCTTCCTTGTTGGACTTATTTCCCATGCACCTTGACACACATATTTTAAGCAATGTTTCATCGACTTCTCTTTAGCAGCGATTTGCAAATACACCACCAAAAAAATTCTTCACTTTACCAATTTGCAACAAACAAACCAACTATTTGAAGTGATTTCGGTCACAGCAAATATCCTTTTGATTTACTACAATTGCAAATGATGACAATGCTATCAAATAAATCACATAAAGATAGATTAATAATAATAATAATAATCTATTTTTAAGGTCACAGCCAAGCCACACCAAATTGGTGTATGAGACCCCCTTGTTTGTGGGACAAGGGACCCCCTCTACCCAGTGATTTGATTGGTAAAGTCTACAGAGGTATACATACCCTACCCCCCTCTGGATTTGAACTTGTGACCTCTTAAGAGGAAACACATGTTCTTAACCATTAACCCCACTCAAGTTTTTCTTAACCATTATAAAGAATGCGAGATCTTCAATTATCAAGGGATATACGCTTATAAATATACCTTATAAATATACATTATTAATAAATGGAATAGATATACGCTTATAAACATATATTAATAATAGAAAATATAATATTAAAATATATTCGTAAAATAGCTTAATGCATCTACAAATGGAGTAGATATACGCTTAAAAACATATATTAATAATAGAAAATATAATATTAAAATATATTCGTAAAAATAGCTATATGCATCTACAAATGGAGTAGATATATGCTTATAAACATATATTAATAATTAAAAATATAATATTAAAATAAATAGATAAGCTATATGCATCTAGATATACGTTTATAAACATATATTAATAATAGAAAATATAAAATTAAAATAAATAAATATAGATACATTTTCATGGGGTCTTTTAAGCATCTATTTGTATTTCCATTTCTTTTTGGATTGAAATAATAAGTTGGTAAATTCAAAATCAAGTTCATTTTTTTTTAAATTATGATAATTTAGGTCATTTTGATAATGGTCAAAATATTTGAGGGAAAAAAATTTATAGTTGAATTTCTCACCAATAAACTGGAACTATGATATTTAAACAAAATTCTTATGGGATTTTACATAAATTTTGCATTGTTATCCACTTATGAATTTCTTTTTTTTCTTATTTTTCATAATATTTAAAAGAGTCAAAATTAAAATGAATCTATGATGACAAGTAATGTTGAAATTATGATTTACTATTACGATTATTACTTCTTGTCACATCCCCATAGAGTGCCTTACGCTTGTGCACCTCTTGAGGACGTGCGACACCACGACATTTTTCACTTGGTTGCTTGGAAATACCAAGAATACTTCGTCCGGACTACGCCTCTTTACCTAGCGCATACCCACTTCGTTCTAGGCTATCGACGAGTCACACTCCTACTCTAGTACAACTCTTGTATCCTTAGACATTTGTTAAATGCTTTAACACTTAGTCAAATATAATCATACATCCATGAGAAACCAAGAGAACAACATATCAAATGAAATAAAAACATTGATATAGTGTGGGCGAAATGAGCCATTCCTAATACCCATCTAAGTCTTTGTTATGTGAAACAATTACAACATGAACTCTACAGGCTCGGCTTACAACTGGGCAAAGTCAAACGACTTGCCTCACCTCTCCAAAACACTCATACATAGAACATTACCAAGACTCTTCGTCGCAACTGTATCTGCAATCACCTACTCTGCACATTAGACATGCCTCGAACTGCAGACTTGTTGCCTCTTCGTTTCTGCAGACTTTTCCTATTCGTTTCCATAGAGTTCACAAATATTGGTTCTTCCTCACACATGCCTCCAACATACCTTCATTTCTAGACTTGGCCAAAATATTCCCAAGATAAATTTACCCAACTTCGTCCATCAAAACCTCCTCCTCAAGGAAGCAGAAATCCTCCAAGAGTGGAGCGACTTGGATCCTTGAGGGAGCTCCTTCTCTTCATATTCCTCAAAATCCCAGAGCTCTCCTTGTCTCTAAGTTCTACCAAAAATTTCCTTCCTTCGTTTTGTGCCCTTATTCTCTTATAGGCTCTCCAAAGGTCATCATTGTGAATCGTTGTGTCCTTTCGGGGTGTTGTGCCCCTTTGAGAACCCATGTCCAAATAATCACACCCCTTTGCAAACCCGGTCTCCTAAACGAAACCCATGCACTTGTCAATCGTCATTACCCTTGGGACCGACACTCCCAACCTTGGTTCACAACTCATGTCGACATGCCCCATCCATCAAAATGACTCTTCCTCTTGGGTGCACGCACCTATTAGGTGAGACAAGTCAACTTTCCTAAGTGCGCTCCCCCATGCCTTAGCTACTTTTCCCTTCATCAATGGAGCACCCAAGTCTTACCCTCAACTCTTCATCAAATTGTTTTTCATTTGACTTGTGTCGCAAGGCAACTTGGGTGGAGCCATTCCTTGGCACATCACATGCCCAAGGAACCCCAACTCCCCTCTATATGAAGACTTTTGCTTCTTCATTCATGTCGAGCATCTTGCCTACCCAATTTGGATTATGGTGGATGTTATTGTTCTTGAGCTAAACTCCCAAGGAATTACATCCTCCCCCACCTCAATTCATTTTTGTCCTCGACAACATTCAAAAAACCAGCGATCTCCAAGTCTCTCCCCAAACTCATGCCTCTGCTACAACTAAGTCTGTTGGAAACCCCAAGTTTTGTACAAACTGGAAACCCAAAAAATTTCTGAAAGTGGAAACCCCAAGTTTCCAACTTGTGCAACCATTCACACTATCATCTTCCCAAAGTTATGTGTGACAAAATTTTCTGCAACGATGGAAAGACGTCTCCTCCTCAACTATGTTGACAATGTCTAATATACTATTGTCTCGCTGCGACAATCACTCTTCGTTTCATTTCGTTGTTTTTGTCACCTCGTGACTTTTTGTTGTGCCCATACTTCAACCAATTCTTCCATGTCTCTGCACAATGCACATCTCAAGTCTTAGACTGGTTGGGTAAATAACCCAACCATCACATGCAAGTCTTGAGATGTGCCTCCACATGCCTGAACTTATCCTTTTCTATGTGCATCTTTGTCACTCCATTCAAATCCAAAGACTAAGGAAAGTTACCATCCTTTCCTCATCATTGTTGCCATTGTCTAATCTTCATCAAGGAGATCCTCCATTGTGTCTAAGTGTTGTACTTCAGACTTACTAGTTTGTTTGTACTCTTGGTCTCCTTTCCATGTTGTTGTTCTCACCCAAGATATGAACTAGTTGAATGGCTATTACAACCATCAAACTCTTTGAGTCTTCACACCCTCATGTGAAAAATAGTCATTTCCTTTCACAACATGGTCTGTCTGTGCAATGATCTAAGACCAAGGAAAGGTTTCCTCTCACCTTGTTGCACTATGAAGTCACCCCAAAATAAATTATTCTACGACAACTTGATTCCACTGTCCCCCTCATGGCACTGTTAGTCAATCTGCACGAAAAACTGCACACCCAAACTATTTTTTCCTCATTACTTCATCAATCGGTCATGTTGTTGCATCTTCCTATCTATTCTTGGAATGGCTAGGATTCACCATCAACCACACTATCCAACACAAGAGAAATTCTCACGTGCAAGTAATCTCTTCATGTTGTAATCAACATGTTCGCACAATCCTTCAAACGAAGGCAAGTCCTCAACTTGCTTCCTTCCATCAATTCACCTCAACACAACCCACCATTTGTGACGAGTATGTCCAACATGCCTACACTCCTCAAATTTCCCAACAAACTATCTAAAGTGCTCCAAGTATAATGAGTCACCTCACAGAATCTCCATTCCTTAGGAACATTCACACCGATACTTTTTCCAACTCCAACCAATGACCCCCATTGGATCTTTGAGTCATCACACAATCATCTACAAGTCATACAAGTGTAATCTTCCTCATCCAATGTTCGAAACCAAAGGCGAGCGAACACCACCCAAGTCACTTGGTCTATATTCTTCCCATTCAAGTTGACTTCCAACAATTCTTAGTCAATTTCTTTGCTGACTCCATTCGTCTCTTGGAACGAAAATTCCTTGCACTCATTGCAAGCATCCAAAATTTGGAACTATCATCATGAATCATCAAGTCATCGCATGACCCAACGAAATTGGCTAAGGCACCAAACACCAAGGTGTTCCACCCATCCTCTCAACTCAGCATGAACAAAATTCATTGCCCACTTCACCGCAATGGCATGTCCAACGCACCTCATCAAGGAGTTAGGAAGCTTCCATAAGACACCTCCATAGCTGCATCCAAATATTATTAAGTCCACCATACTAGGACTCATCCAAGAAATTCATTCTAATCTCTTATGCAAATTCACCCAACCAAGACATTCCAAACTGTTGCATGACTTCTTTGAATCTGCACCACTTGAGTCACCCTCAAGTCTGTTGGTTTTCACCATGGAAACATAATGCACTTGAACCACCGAGTCGTTCATATTCCCTTCAAATAACTCACTACAATGCTTGGAAAATGAAATAACTCAATCCAACCATACCTTTCTCAATGGCATCATTTGCTCCAAGCATGTTCTAAACCTGTTGTCTTGGACCTTCATTCCCAAGAAACCAACTCGAACTCTCCTCAATCACCATCTTCTACGATACAAGGATGAGTCCATAAGTCCACTGCCAAAATTATTTTAAGTCCAAAGATTTGCATGAAATTTATTGAACTCATATCCAATTCTTTTCGATATCCACACCTTTATTGCTTCCGCTTCAAGGAACCATGCATCCACCACCCGAATGCCAATTCACATTGTTGTGTTGTGCTAGGAACTACAAGCCTCCATTTTCATATAGTTTATTTGAAAAATCATTCCAAGAAAATGGATCCCCTTATAGTTTTTTTCTTTGAATACTCTTTAACTCTCATCTTCGCAATGGATCCTTCCTTTTCTCCAAACATGATCTTCAAGCTCCGCCCTTCAACTAAGTCGTTGTCTTCAAATTGAAATGCTTGTGAAAATTCAAGTTAAAATTTGTTTTCAGGAAAGTTAATTGAAACTTAACCAATGTATATAGAAGGAGTTAACATTAACTCATCTGATGTATATCAAAGGAGTTCCCTCCAACATCTCCGATATCAATTGAGAAACCTCACAATTTGACCCTTTAAATATTTGTTCATCACAAAAGTTGTTGCCAACTCCTCCGATGTATCAGAGGAGTTCGCAATAACTCTTCTGATACATCCAAGGAGTTCTTGTATTTCCATCTAATGATATATGACACACTTAGAGGAAAGTATTCCAATACACATCGAAAGACTTCCCATGAAGTCTTCTGATGTACATCGACAAACTTCACATCAACTTTGTCGATTTTAAAAGCCTCATCTACTTGCATTTATGACCAAAACTTGCCCAAAGCCTATAAAAGGCACTCATACTCATTTTTTGTTTTGTTTAATCCAACGTCAAAGGAAGGAGAGTGGTTTTCAAGTGTAGACAAGATAACCACACAACACCTCGCCCTAACCACTCAACACCCTCCATGTATCCACAAATGCTAGGTAGGCTCTCTACTCCACCTTTTTTCTTTCTTTCTAGAGTTAGGGTTTCAATTGTAAGGTTATGTTTATTGTCATTCTATTTATCCTAGAAACCCTGGTTCTCCCCAAGGATTCTACCTTGAAATTTATCCATCTCTACCCTTACCCTACCCATCTCTCCTCATCGATTTTGACTCTTTCCTATTCTCTGACCGTTCTCCTACGAAATCCATAAGTCGTGACCCTTCTCACCACAGGGCTATCTAAATATTGCCTTACATTCTCCTTTGGCTATAGATTTTTCACATACATGTTTCCAAAACCCCCTAGACCTGGCTAAAAGATAAGGGTGTTAACCCATTTATATACCTCACCATTGATATACTGACCATCGACCGGAACCCTATCTGGTTTGCAATCTTAACCTCTTTTCCCAAAATAATTTCAAATCTAACCCCTTGTGGGTCCAAACCATTCCACACTTAATAAATTTTCAAGAATTCCCTCAGTAGATAGGCCACAATGGAATTAAAATCTCAATGTCAGCGAGAATCTCCCCATGAACTAGCCTGAAATCCATCAACGAATTTCACATAAACTCTCCCAAATTTCTTTACTTTTTGGCACACTTCTTGTTAACTCCTCTAATACATCAGAGGAGTTAAAGTTAAATTTTTTTATTCATTTCCATCGGTGGTCCTGTCATTAACTTTCCCTATATACACAATAGACTATCGATGCCCTTCTTACCAACTTGGTCGATGGCTATCAGATCCTTTCATACTAACTTGGCCGATGGTTTTTGAAACACTTGACAGTAACTCTTCCAATAATCATTGAAGAAGTTCGTAAGAACTGCTTCGATTTCGACCTTTGAGCATCTTCCAAGCCATTTTATTTTCTAACTTCGACCAGATTACTCACCATGCCTACCATCATACTTTCGTCATCAAATGATCTTGCACCAAACATCAACTCAAGTGAATTCTCGGGTAGTTCAAGATACTCAGACAAATTAATTATGTATCAATTATGTTTTTACCCTTACACTAATTTCTTCTCCATCTTGTTAGGATATTTAGACACTTAAGAGTTATTTAAGATCAACTTGGTCTAATGTGTCATTAGATAAAAGTGTGTTTCTTTAGTATGCATTTGTAGTTATAAAATTCGACGGTCACAATATGTTCCTGAAATAGAGTGATCTGAGAGTTCATATTCTCCTTGATCTTAACAACTACATTGATTCGTAACTTAACACCCGATTGGTCCATGATATATATTTAAATAGCATGGAGGGTCATTTGATGATGATCAATTGTGAGAAACTCTCTTGTAAAATATCTCTATAAATTTCTTTTGCACTAATAAATTGCTCCAAGTGGCCATATTGGTTGGGGTCGTGGATGTTTACCCGTAGGGATTTTACCATGTGAAAACATAAGTGTGTTGATATTTGATATGGTTGTGTGAGTGTTTACTGAAGGTGTTCGTCCTCTGTTGGAATACATGTTTTTTCGAACATGGTATCAAAGCGCATATGAAGACCCACTCTCGTTGTAGATCGAGATCGTGAAGATATTTTTCTTTATCTCTAGTTTTTTCCATTTTCATACATTTATGGGTTGAGAGGATTGTTCCATTTCATATGGAGCACTTGTTTCATTAAGGAACTCTTTTTGTTTCACTCTAAAATGTTTACATTTTCCTAAGATATGACCATTTCAGTCAGATCTGGAGGTATAAATATCGAATACGCCTTTTTAAATTTTTGTCGAGTTATTATTTCTGTTTTATTTTGGTTTTCTATATTTTATGTTTGGTTTGATACTCTTTTGGATCTATGTATGCTCTTTTCCTCGCGCCCTATGCGATCTACGAAAAATCAGAAACAAATTAGAAAGTTTACATTTTCCGGGTAAATTAACCGAGATATAACCCTTGTTGTCATTGAGAAACAAAAATGTTTTCTTGTGTGAAAATAGTTTTTTATGAGCACACTCTACAAGGATGCCTTCCACAACAACAACAACAATAACAAAAACAACCCCAATCCTGCTAAACAATATAGTATGTTTTGCACTAGCTCACTTGGTTAAAAGTTGTTTTATTAAGTAAGAGGTCTTGAGTTTAAGTATTTTTTTTGTTAATTTTTTTGAAAATTTTCATGCATCCATTGTAAAGTGTATTTCACTTCAATTGTAAAACTAAATCACTATAAGTAGCTTTAATATTTGATTTTAAAGTTTTTTTTTGCATGTAACTTTCCTTTATAAAGTAACTTCATTGTAATCCTTGCTTATTCCATAAAAGTGGGTCACATCATAAGAAACGTATTTGTAAAAGTTAGGTTATTGGGAGGGTTATCGCCACATGGACTAACTTCTACTTGTCATGTGGCTCTTTGGTTACTGTTTATGCCTTTTTTCAAAATGGCATAACTTTCATATCCGAAGTCCGTTTTCAGTGTCGTTTTTTTTTAAATAGTTTATTTTTTCGATATATTTCCATCCAGACCATTAGTTTTAGTTTTTAAATCCATATTATCTGCATATATGATATGACTTCTTCCAATGATATTTTGGTTACCAACACCAACTGCTTCCAATGGAAATCTCATATGGATGATTTATTAAGAATTAAAGGACTCTATCATATTACCTTGGGAAAAGAAATAGAAACTAATGATAATGAAAAGAAAATAAAATGGGAAAATAAAAATGACAAAGCATGTGGACTAATTGGAATGTCCATATCTCCTAATTTAAGGTTTCACCTTCAAGGAATCGTCGACCCTAATGAAGCTTGGGAAAATATTGAATCTCTGTTTGGTAAACACAATATTATTCAACCCCACCAGATAAAAAATCAGATAATGACTTTAAGTCCAAATGATTTTTCTTACATTGAATACTATTTATCCAAGTTCAAAACACTTATACTTTTATGTGCAGAATGTAACATAAAACTGGAAGAAGAGTGTCACATACATATTATTCTTGCTAAGTTTGGTAGTGCATATTCAGTGTTTGTATCTACCTTCTATGCCATCACAGAAGCTCTAGGGACTTCTTATAAAAATCCATCTCTTGATTTCTTTTTTGATGCTTTGATTAGAGAGAAATATAATCTTGTGCAACTTGGAGTGATCAGCACTACAAATACCTCCACCAAAGCCTTAGTGGCCCAACAGAAAGATAAATCCAAAACTCCAAAGATGCAACATCCTCACCACAACAACAAGAAAAACAATGGTCCCAGACCCACTCAACTAGCCTCTGTTGCTAATGGTGACAAAAGAGAAAAATCTAAAAGTAAGAAGACTGACAAACATTGCAACTTTTGTGGGAAACATGGTCATGATGAGTCCAAATATTTTAAGAATATGACATCCTTAGAAGTAGTTATGAAGAAGCAAAAAATTAGTATTGATTATACTTCTTCTTCTTCTCATGGACATGCACTTTCTACTTCTGGTTTCTCCTTCAATGTAACTTCTAATTCTTCTTTTGATGAATGGATTATTGATTCTGGAGCATATTATCACATGGCTAAGGATAAAGCCATATTTTCTGCTCTAAATGAATGTATCACCAAGAAAATATTTGTTGGTGATGATAGATCTCTCAATGTTGTAGGATCTAGAATAGTTCATGTAGCTAATGATCATTTCAATGATGTATTATGTGTTCCAAGTCTTTCTTGTAATCTTATATCAGTTTATCAAATCACTCATTCGAGTGAAGGTAAAACCGTAGATTTTTTGCATCACCAAGTTGTAATCAAGGATCTAAAATATCCTCAGCATATTCTTGTAACTAGAATTTCTGATGATATTAACAGGTTGTACAAGTTTGACAACTTTGGCCATCATATTTTCCATCAGTTTTTGTTGCTCAAACTGATGAATTGAGAAAACTTTGGTATGAGCAGTTTGGTCATCTAAACTATTTCTCATTGAAACAACTATGTAAGAAACAAATGGTGATTGATCTTCCTCTAGTTTCATGTAGAGATGGTGTTTGTGTCGGTTGTGTTCTCGACAAACATCATCGAGACAATTTTGACAAACGTGCCTCTTGGCATGCCTTGACCCCTTTTCATCTTGTTCACAGTGACTTGTGTGGTCCACTTTCTTCTCCTTTTTCTGGGTGCATGTATTTATTAACTTTCATTGATGGCTTTTCTAGATGCTCTTTGGTTTACCTATTAAAACTTAAGAGTGATTTTTTTGACAAGTTCTTGGCCTACAAGGCCCTTGTAGAAAAGCAATATGGACATCAACTTCAAATATTAAGAACATATAATGGAAGAGAATATGTGAACAATCAATTTAAAAGTTATTGCATTGCACAAGGCATCTAAATGAAACACATTATTCCATATACACCACAACAAAATGGTGTTACTAAAAAAAAGAACCACACTTTAAAAGAAATGGATAATTGTATGATCCAATCCAAGGGATTAAGTCTAAATGACTGGGCGGAATCCATTGTTGATATTATGGTAGTTGTGAGAGGTATTTACCTCCATGTGTAAACATGAAGAGAATAAAATATTTTGGGAAGCAAGAAGAAACCCTAATGAGTTGGCTAATAACCCCAGAAGACAAGTCGGCTCAAGAGGATAATTTTTATTAGGTTATTATCCTCCAAGAGAAGAAGTCGGCCAGAAGAAATAATATATACTGAGTAAATAGGTACCCAGAATGAGAAGTTGACCCAGGCAGTTAGCGAGAATTAGTATAAATACAGGGGGCAAGTCTTCATTCTAGCAAGCATTCCAGAACTATAGAGCTCACTTGTGTGCACTGCAGTTAGCCAGTTTTGTGCGCAAGTTTGGAGGAGATTTGTCGTTGCAGCTACTGCAGCTAGTAGATTCCGTTGTGTCTTGGACTATCTGTTGGTTATGGTTTGGACTATCTGATCAACTCTTTTTTGGTGCACTATCCTTGGAGAAAGGTGCGCTACCCCTTGTGTGTCTATCTAGCCTAGGGTTTTATTCCAGAGTGATTCTCTGTCAAGGTTAAGGTGCTCGGAGGGTGGCTTCGGCCTATGGTTGGGTGACAATAGTGATATTATCTATGGTAAAATGAGCACATCCATCATATTCTATCAGGTTATGGGCCCACACCTCCTTCATTCATTCTAACCACTGGAAGGAAGCATAGCCATAAGGATATTAATCTCATTGAAGAACTGTCACAGGGTTTCTAGCAGGAGCAGTCACCAAAGAACTCCCACTATGGTTACTAGTAGGTGCAGTTTCAGAAACCCTAACCTTCTCGTTGAGGCACCTTAAGTTAATGGATTGACCTAATTTCTGGATAGACCAGTGCACCCTACCCTAGCGCATCTCCTGGTACTCTCAGCAAGCCAAGACGTCAAGTTTGAGTTTTTAGTCAAATCTAGGGTTGACCAAGTCAAAGCAACCATGACTTACTCTATGAAGTCATAAACCAAGTTATATGGAGCTTCTAACTTTAGAGCGTGGAAGAAAAGGATTGACCTCATCCTTTCCAAGAATAAGGTGTTGGATTTCATGAAAGGAAAGATTGTGGAACCAAAGTTTGAAGAAGGAAAAGAGAAGGAACTGTAGAACGTTGCAGTTATGGATAAATTCAATGACGGTGACATCAATGATATGAGTACCATAGTGGACTCTATAAAATACCACTTGATACCCTACATCTCCCATATTGACTCATCAAACAAGATGTATGATGCCTTAACAAACCTCTTCTCAGTCAGAAACATTGGACAAGTAATGAGTCTAAAGAATGAGCTCCATGACATGAAGATGAATGATGATGACAGCGTAACATTATACTTTGTGAGGATATCTCAATTAAGAGATCAACTGCAAGCTATTGAAGAAATCAGCTCAGAGAAGGAACTGGTAAACATAGTACTCAATGGTCTTCCCAAGACATGGGATGCATTTGCCGCAAGTATGAACACAAGGAAGGAATATCCTACATTTGAAGAACTTTGGACTTGTTGTGCTCAAGAAGAAATTGGAGAAAGACTTATGATACCTTGCAGAAGGAAATAAGGATGCAGACGGAAGCATGGATTATGTTAAATGGAGGGAGTCGATTATATACTTCCAAAAGAAAAACATGCACTCATATATGAAGCAAGGATTGGGAGGGAGCTAATCCTATGATCCATTGAAGATGATGTAGTATATATCCATGGTAGCAGACATGAAAAGCAGTACGTGTTCAGTTTGACTTCAGAAGAATCCTTCTTCGAAAAGAATCCTTAAAGTATCCCTGGTTGTCCATTCACATCCATGATCCTATGATGAAAGGAAGAAGTTGGAATATTCAGAGCATGGAATCTATAGAAAACTCCAAGGACTCAAAAGTTAAAGAGAAACATAAGGAAGAACATGAATATTCCAAGAAAGAAAGAGAAGCCAGAACAACCATTCATTGTATCGAGAATAACAAGATTACCAACCTAATATGAACTCACTAAAAGTAATCAAGCAGAGGAACTGAAGGTTGTGATGAAGAACAATGTATGAAAGACTTATGAATGAAAGCATTGCGAAATCAAGGACTAGAGGTTCTCCCAGATGGAGGGAGAAGACTATGATGACTATCAGTAAACCAAACATACTTCTACATGAGTCATTATATCATCCGCAATATCCATGGGTTGGATTTTTACATCAGATAAAGGAAAAGATTGTTCTCCATAGCAATTGAACAAAGAGTGTATGAAGAACAACCTCAAGGATTTGAGGTATACTAGAGAGAGACCCTTATATGCAGATGGAAGAAGACAACTTGGTGGAGAATCTCAAATGCACAACAGAAGCGTGGTGAAGACTTTCTATAACAGAGATATTGTATCAGAATGGGTATTCAGAAGCTCGAGATGATGGATCGCTAATCCATGACAAACACTCATGATGGCCAAAGAAGTATCACTTGGATATGTTCCAGTTTGACCCTTGCCACGATATTGTGAGCTAGCAAGAAACAAAGAGGAATCCAACAATGTTTGATCAGAGCTATATGAAGCCTTAAGAGAATACCATTGTTCCAAACAGATCGAAGTACATTGAGATCAAGCATTATAGTCTCTGTGATGAAGTCCAGAAAAGAGAAAGTGGTTCTCAAATATATATCTCCACAGATGAGCAGATAAGAAGACATTTTGGTAAAGCCTTTGTCCAATATAGAAGAGTTTGTGTACTCAAGTTGGAGCTCGTGGAGACGACTTCCCTAATGAAAAAGGAAGAGACGACTCCCAGGTTGGGAGGGAGCACTGATGTGTTATTGATTTATGGATAGTCATTTTTCAGTTCGAAAAATGGTCCAAGTTGAGCAGTTCATTTCTAGTTTGGAAAGTGGTTTTAGATTTCTGACGGACAGGAATTTTCCAGTTCGGAAAATGGTCCAGATCGAATGGTTATTTTCGTAATGAAAATGATTCGATGGATTGTTGATGTACCATAGACAGTGATTTCCCATTGTTGTTAACGTGTGTAATGGTCTAGGGAAGTCTCTCTTCTTGAGGGTTACTCAAGAAGATTGGCCTGCCTTGCCGGAGAGTCATTCTTTTGAAGCTCACAGTTGTGAGCAGTTTCGAAGAATGGTCCGTTTTGGAGGTTGGTGCAGGAAAGTCATTCCTTAAGGCATATTCATTCTCTCAAGGTTTCACTTTGTTTAGTGCCGGAGGAATGGCCCAGGGTGGGGAATGCTCCAGGTTCAACAATCAGGGACATGCATTCCTTGGGGCAGACTCATTCTCTCCAGGTTGCACTTTATTTAGTGGTGGAGGAATGGCTCAGGGTGGGGAATGGTCCAGGCTCAGAAGTCAGAAAAATTATTCTTCCTTGCTAAAAAATAATAGTCTAGATAGCTCATCATTGATGTTTTACCTTCTGAGGGCAAATGCTCTTCCAGATCTCACAAATGTGAGTGGAAGAATGGCCCAGATGATTCAGTTTATATCATAACAATGTTTTATGTGCAAGTTGATATTAAATGATTCTTATGGAGACTGTGTTTCTCCGAACAGTAGATGTATACTACTGTGGTGGATGTGTTCCACTGATTGTGACTATGTGTCACTGATCAAGTATCTGTGTGTTACTTGGTGTGGCAGTGTACCACTAGATTGTAGTTGTGTAATACTATGGATAGACACAATTGTGTTCTATTGAATGATGTTGTTCTGATTTCCTTGAAAACTATCAACAGTGTTGGAAATGATTATCAGCTAGATGGATGATCAATGGATAGAGATGTCCCAGACATAAATTGGTTCAGGACATTTATTCTTCTAGGACATATGTTCGGATTACAAGGATGGTTCTTATGTCACTCTATGGAGTGAGTGACTTATCCAACATCATGTCTGATTACTCAGATGGAGTATGGTTTCGAGAGATGATGCAACTATTGACACTGATAGTGATGATGGTGCTCATGATCTAGTCATGAGATAGTCTATACGACTATGATGATGCTACCGGGTAAATGGTATGTTTGTGCTAATTACCATTACCTTCAAATACCTCCCTAGCTAGGAGGGAGTGTTGATATTATGGTAGTTGTGGGAGGTATTTACCTCCACGTGTACACATGAAGAGAATAGAATATTCCGAGAAGCAAGAAGAAACCCTAATGAGTTGGATAATAACCCTAGAAGACAAGTCGGCTCAAGAGGATAATTTGTATTAGGTTATTAGCCTCCAAGAGAAGAAGTCGTCCATAAGAAATAATATATATGGAGTAAATAGGTACCCAGAATGAGAAGTAGGCCCAAGCAGATAGCCATAATCAGTATAAATATAGGAGGCCAGTCTTCATTCTAGCAGGCATTCTTAGAACTGAGAACTCACTTGTGCACACTGCAGTTAGCTAGTTTTGTGCGCAAGTTTGGAGGAGAGTTGTCGTTGCAACTAGAAGATTCCATTTTGGCTTGGACTATCTCTTGGTTATGGTTTGGACTATTTTTTCATCTCTTGTTTGGTGCACTATCCTTCGAGAAAGGTGTGCTACCCCTTGTGTGGCTATCTAGCCTAGGGTTTTCTTCCATAGTGATTCTCTTTCAAGGTTAAGGTGCTCGGAGGGTGGCTTCAACCTATGGTTGGGTGACAATAGTGATATTGTCTATGGTAAAATGAGCACATCCATCATATTCTAACATCCATTAACTGTGAAAATTACATAGTAAATCAAACTCCCACTTAGGCTCTTAAAAATATAACACTAGAATAAGCATGGAATAAAATTAATTGTAAGTCACATTCGTGTATTTGGCAGTGTAGCATGGACTCACATTCCTGATGAGAAAAAGGAAAGCACTCCATCCTAAAAGTGAGAAGTGTTTATTTGTTGGTTATTCTGAAGATTTAAAAGGCTACATACTTCTTCAACCACATTGTAATGAAATTATTATTATAAGAGATGTTAATTTTGATGAAAATATCTTGGCTTGTGAGCATAATTCAACAATTTTGCCTTCTTAGACCTGCAAAACATCTTCAATGTTTGTGCATTCTTCTATTCCTATTCTAGTTTCTTCTTCAAATGATGACAATGATGATGAAAATCCACCTCTGTATTCTCACCTTCCTCCAGATGAGTACATTGAACATGAACCAACACTAGCACCACCGCTTCCTAGATGAGTCTGCTCAACATGAGAAGTAGTTGGTGATCTTGTTGATGATACTTCAGATCAACTTTGAACATGTTCATAGTTCCATCAAGCCTCTTCTCTTTTGGATCAAGCTTCAGAGACTCATGATCTAGAGACATTTACAAAAGCTTCAGGTCATCCAGAGTGGGATACAACAATGGATGAACAATATTGTTCTTTATTGGAAAACAATACTTGGGATCTTGTACCTCTTCCAAAAGGAAGAAAACATTTCATATGTAAATGAGTCTACAAAACTAAGTATGCATCAGATGGAAGTGATGAAAGACATAAGGCTTGTTTAGTTGCCAAAGGATTTTCCCAAGTTGAAGGAATTGACTATAATGAAACCTTTATCCATGTAGCCAAAATGAAATGTATCCTCCTTGTTCTTGCCCTTGTTGCCTCACATAAATGGGAGGTCCATTAAATGGATGTTAAGTCCTCCCTCTTGCACGGGGACTTGTAATAATAAATCAACATGGAACAACCTCTTAGCTATGTCCATAATTAATCAACATGGACCAATTAATAATGAAATGATGATCGATCACTATAAGGATCGAGGATCCTGTCCTCGTTCAAGTTTAACCCTGTAAAAAATATTTTGTGATCATTGGATCACAAACATATAAAACAAGAATTGTCAATCTAGTTGTGAAGAGAATCGACTAGGAACCATTTGATGTAAATAAGAACAATCTCTAGTAGTTGGATCACAGTTTCATAAGCAGGAAGCTTTGATTAAACAAGAGTCGTCAGATCGAAAGAAAAAAAAAATCGACAGACATGGACGATTTCTCAATTGAAAGTGCACAGGGTTTAAGGACATGAATGAATTGTGAAAAGATCTAGATTGCTGATGATTTTTTCCACGTGCCACCTCCATATATTCTTGAATTTCATCGAATGGTTATAGAACGACCTTGTTATTGATGCAAAGAAATTGTTAGATTACTGAGAGAGGGGGGGTGAATCAGTAATAGAGAAATTTGATCCTTTTTTTCACCATAAAATGCAAGTGTTATATCAATGTAGCATTATCATCAAATAGTTGTAGAGTAAATAAACAATGAACAAATGAGAAATCACACACATACATAGTACACCAGTGTTTTATGTGGAAACCCGAAGCGGGAGAAAACCACATAATGTTTTTTCTTATATGTCTTTAAGAATTACATTCATTGGAAGCACCAACTTCCTTTGTTTTCCAGTTGCAACTGGAAGGAGGCTCCAACCCCCTAGTTTCTCAGGCTACAACCTGAAGGAAGCTCCGACTCTCCAATTCTCTGGCCACAACTAGAAGGAGGCTACAACCCCCTAGTTTATTAGGATACAACCTGAGGGAAGCTCCAACTCCCCAATTCTCTAGCTACAACCAGAAGGAGGCTACAACCCCCTATGTTCTCTCGCTACAACCGCCTATCCTTTCCCTATCCAACTGCCTTGTCGTATAAGTAGAATGATGGAACCACTGTCACACTATCACTGTGAAATATACTATTGTAAACCTATACCAATCAACCTACACCAAACAACCTGTACTAATAACTATGTAGCCCTAAGTGCAGTAGAGACAGAGTATATATGTAGCAGTAAGTGTGCGAAGCAATGTGACTTCACATACTTTCGACAGATCTACTTGACCATGAGATGGTTCCTATGATGATGACAGAGAGACATATATAAAGTTCCTTAAAGAAACCAAAGCTTCCTAATGGATTGTCACACAGAGAGATAAAAATTTCTTATGTCAAAGATATGATGCAGAAGAAAATTGTATACTTGCAATACCTTTCTCCACTTGAGCAGACTGCAAAATTCTACACCAAACATTTACTTGGTGAAGAACTCCTTCCGAGTTAAGAGGGATTATGGATGACCTTAGCCAAAAACAAAATTTAGAGTACATTGGTATGAGACTTGGCTAAATGAAGAATACCTCCAAAGTTGAGAGGGAGTGTTGATGAATGCAACTATGGGAGACATCCTCCATCTTACAAACTTGTGAGATGTGGAACATAGCAGCTATGTGAAGTCTTTCTCTCAGCTTACAAACCTGAGAGAAATCCCCTATGACGGGTTCGTGGTTCCTGCCTGGGACAGAGTCAGGAACATAAAGATGGCCTCCTCCATGACCTGAGTGAGAAGAACTCCAGATGATTATCTGATGTAAGAGCGATCTGTTGAGTTAGGACATGCCTATGGTTGTGCACAAGGTGAACATGGGAAATCCCAAAAGTCTTGGGCACATCATCATGCGAACATAAATGAAGATGATGTGATGGTGTCCTCTGAGAAACAACAGAGTTGATGAGAAGACTCTAGATGATCCTCCTATTGATGGTAGTAGGAAAGCAGATCTGTAGAGTAGACATGCCTGTGGACGAGCACAGGTGAACACGTGAAGAATTGGTTCATCTGTGTAATGCAATGAATCAGGTCCATGGCATCCCTATGGATGTGCCCCTAGTGGATGAGCACTAGTGGGTGTATCAGATCCTTTGCCATATGTTGTTCAAGATTTAGACCTTCCTGTAACCCTATTTATTGTGTAAAGGGTACAGGTCGGCCCTATCTTATTGTGTCTAAAGATAAACTGTAAAAGATAATTAATAGTAATAGTAATAGTAATTATTATAATAATGAATAAATAATATGACTGAGTGAAGTTGGCCCTATTGTGCCAATAGACACTTTAGTTGACAAGACAAGTCTAATATAAGTAAGAGAAAATATTTCATTGTAGACACACACACACTTATGAGTTTTGGAAATTTCAACAAGTACACTTCTTGGTCAAAGTTGCACACCTCTCTTGGGCGCTATATTTCTAGGGTTTTGTGCACCCTCTTGTGTGCTAGGATATTCTTGGTGGTGAAAAGGTCTTTCTCTTGAAGAGTATAGAAAAGGATTTAGCTGGTTTTTTCTCCCTTGTTTGAGAAGGGTTTCCTAGGATATATCTTGTGTTCTTGTGCATGGTGGTTCTTCATGTGATCTTGGTTGCTGCAACATTTATGGTTATGGTTGATTGTTAAAATGGAATGAACTTCATGCTTAACCTAATGCTATGAAAAATCAACATAGCTTACCCGATGGCGTTATTCAAGAGACAGACAATAGGCTCAAATGCTTGGTTTAATTTGATGCATAGATTTGCTTCTCACTATAAATTTGTCAGACTTGTTAGCATGTGTTGAGGATGAATCTTCTCAGGCCCACTTACATTTCAAGGATGGGTGTGCTTCTTTGAATCACTCCGACTAAATTAATAATGACCTCAAAGTATTAATTAATCATAAGTTTCATAAATATTTAATTTTAATTTTATCAAATTCATAACAAAATATGTTATAATTTTTTTCTGCAGTGACTCCAAGGCTGCTACGTCAAAAGCTATTCACTCCCTGGGTAGACATAAGGAAACTTTAAATGCATATACATTCCAACTGTAAATCACATCAACAATGGTGGGCACTTCAACAGTGGGTTCGCTTCTAGGAAACTCTATGAGGAATCACTGGAAGCACAAAAATAAACTATTTACCAAGATTATTCAAGGCATTTGGGGGATCCACAACATGTAGAAATCTAGTAGAACAAAGTGGATGTGGTCTCATCAAATTTTTCCTCCTTCGATGCAGAAAATGGACTTATGTAGACTGGAACAACAAAAACACAACAACAAAGAAAATGCATACATGTTCTTTCTTTAAGGAACAATAATCACTAAATAGGATAAGCAACTGCTTTGTCTATGCCTAGTTGAGACTAGCTTCTAAGTCAAAGGGTATTGGAACTCCAAATGGGGAATTTGGTCATCGGTCTGGACAAGGATAAATCAGCAAAAGAGAAGCGACTTTTGAACATAGAAGAATAATATGAGAGCAATTAGCTCTAGCTCCCCTTGTCATCTATAATTTTTGTTTCTATTTTCCTTTCAAAATGATGGTTGATCGACCTCATTTCTAGAAGACTTACCCTACCCTCACTTTTTTCCATCACTTGATCATTTTGTACTTGGCTCAGCCTAACTCATGCTAAGCTCTATGGTTTTTTGGTATGTTGGCCGAAGCCCATCCTTATTTCCATCCTTGCAATCATCATACCACCAACATTTGGCTCCAAGCATAGTCGTGAAGTGTTTCTTGGTGGTTGTGAAGGATTTTGGACTTCTAGCTTTCTATGCAGGGATTTTAAAGGTAACTCTATAACTATTTTTAACTATTTTTGGATTATTTCTTGTTGCATGATAACATCTACATGGTGTGTTTATTTTGTTAAATTATAGTTGGTATCTCCCCTCTATGTTTCACACCACCATCTTAACAGATTTCTAAGTCATGCATGTGTTTTATGTTGTTTTTGAGCTAGCTTGGCCCTACTATTTGATGTTGTTATAGGCCCAAAAGCCTCTCTACTTATGGTTTTGAGTGCAAAATCTTTGGAAGCCCATCAATCAACTTCAACTATGTTTACATGCATCCTCATTCTCGAGCCTATGTTGATATCTTTCACTCCATATTTTGTTGAAGAACCTGTCCCATTGTGAATTTCAAAGAAAAAAAGGCCACGAGGAGTTGAGTTCGACCTATACCCATATCTTCATTTGCACTTATCAAGCCAAGTCTAGCCAAACAATTTCTTTGTAATGTGTTGCACCCCTTGCATTGAGCTAACTAGTACCTTTGCAATAACCACCTTTACTATTGTTGCTACTCATTAATGGTTCGCTGTTCATCCTATCAAATCTGGTCATGTACTTAATCAATGACTATATTGACCGAAACAATTGCTTCTCCTACTCCTATGTATGCTTCTCTGGTAGGAATAAACTACGTTGACAACCTTGTAGTTTGTGTAATTGAATTTACTGCTCCTTGGTATACACCCCGCGCTCGAAATAATCTTCAAGCTTCACTTGATAATGCCAGGCTGCTTCCTTGTAGTGGTTCACATCCTTAGCTACAGGCCGCGCCACTACTACTGATGTCTTGCATGCAATAACTTAAATACTAAACTAAAAAATCCTATAATTTTTTAACTTAATATATAGTGATTGTGTGGGTATTCCTAATGTTTCCTCCATTGCAGTGCTTCTACTAGCAATCGACCATGGATACTCCTCGCTAGCATCAGGCTCCTCTCCTCTGGTATTTGGGCATCTTTGTTTAGTAGACGGGCCTTCCTTATTTCCTTGCTCCCTCCCTTTGGTGGTGAGTCTAGGTGAGGCGAAGACTCATAGCATCTAGTGCATTGATCTACGCTCTTAGTGTGAATCCTCGAAATTGGCAATCACAAAGTTATAAATTTAATTTTAAAATTAATTTTTAATAATTAATTTAATAATGAAAAAGGAAAATATAAAAATTTAATAATGGCAAAGAAAATTTAATTTTAAGAAGGAAAAATAATAAACACACCAACTCGGTCAACTAATACTGTCCATAAAACTTTGGCGATATAAAAAGATAAGATTTACATCTAAACAGGATTGCCCATTGCTTCTTCTCCTGCTCCCATTGGTAGACGTGTCTATGTGGCAATGGTATAGTTTCCAAATTTGTGTGGCGACTCGAATGTATGCGCGTGTCAACAAATCTGACACGTTGCATTACAAATGCCAGGTGCCAAATCGGGTATCACTCTGGTATGGATCTGATAAGGACGGACCTTCACTCTGTCTGAAATGGACTTGAGGACCAAAAGTTTAGAATTCGTTGTACAAGTATTGTTGCCAAGTGCAATAGGAGTTAGTTGGCAGGAGAATGGCTCAGCTTGGAGGCAAGCTGCTCGATGTTGAAGACTCGCCAGATGCTCATGTGAAGCTTACTTCCGGTATCACTATTTATTCTATTGCTCATCTTTTCTTTCATGGTCAATCGATATGTTGTTGCATGTGTGTGTTTTTCCTGTAATTTTCTCTTGTATTGCAAACGAACATTGCAGTAGATTATCCACTTGCTATTGGTAATGGTTTCGAACCACCGGACGAGGAGGATGGATTGGCAACACCAACCTATGCCTCGAAGAACGATGAAAATGATGTAACCAACCGTTCAAAACAGCAGACATTTGAAGTGCAGGACCCCGAAGACTATATTGTAGTAGAAGATGAGGACTCTGGTCTTAATTATGTTAGGAGTAAGACTTACACGTATTTTTTCTTCGGGAGAACGTTTTAGATTTGCCGTTTTGAAATGGTTGCCTGGGCTATAATTTTGTTTCTATTGTATTAATAAACCCCTTTTCCCTTTTTCTGTAGCTGAAATTGTGCCGGACGAAGTCCTGAAAGCATTCTTAGGATTGGACACATTCGGCACTCGTGATATCTTTAAAAAAGAGTTCAAGGACTCCCAAGCTCCTGAGCCGGCAGGAACAGATCGGACTCCATCCGGATCGAATTTATCTGGGCGAGACAATGGTACAGTGGACAGATCTCCATCTCCGTATGCAGCATCTAGGGAGCAGGATTTCCCTGAGAGTACTAGTTTGTTCTTAATCCGTTTCGCGTTTTATTTTAAATTTGGGCAATGTTAATTTCATTTCCCCACTCATCTAGTTTAAAATAAGGACTTTTTAATCTTAGTTGGGTAATGTTAATTTTATTTGTTTAAGGCCCAGCTCATCTGATTTAAAACCATGATTATTTTTTATTTGGGCAATGTTAATCTCATTTAATCCCCACTGATCTAATCACTTTGGAAACTTCCGTGCCCCACTAGATCCAAAAAAGAGTTTCGATTGATTCGAACCCAACTCTGATTCAGAATTCTGATCGATTTCGATCGATTAGAACTAAACTCTGATTCGGAGTTTTGATCGATTTTTCAAATACCTGGGTCATGAAATATCTCTGTCTGTGTCAGTTTATAATGAGGATCGATTTTTCAAATATCCGGGTCAGTTTATAGTGAGGAAACCTTTGGGGCAAAGTTCTCTAAGCATGGAACAAGCTTGGATGAGGGTGAAACTATGACCACACCTTAAAATTTGGTAAGATTCAGCTTCATTTATGCTTGAAAATGAAATCCCTTTACGATGCAACAGCTAGTATTTAAGTGTAGTTCATAGCAATCGCTCTCCAACTGCCCCTATCCACAGGGTTGGCAGAACAGCAGCTTGCAGGGAACGGTGATCTTGGTCGGGTATGCCATCCTCACGGCAGCAACCTGGGGCTGCTTTGTTGTGAAGCTCAAGATTAAACCCAGGTTTGAATCAATGGGATGCAAAGAGTGGGTTTAAATCAATGAGGTGCAATAGGGTTTCACACCGTTGTGTCAGAAATTTCACATCGGTTCAAATTTCATGTGTCTCCAGAGTATGAGTTTCACATCTTTAATCAATCATGGAATCAATACAAATAATCTTTAAAATACTGTGATTATTAGTCTCTGATATCAACAGTTTTTGGCTTTGATCCCGCATTACTGGAAACAAAAGTTTTGCTAATCCTGAAGTTGGCAATCTTGAAATTGGCCTTGCTAGGTGTGTCATGCCCCGGTCCACTTCCAGCCTTTATTTCTAACTGAAAGTTCCGGGAAGCTACATGTCACAGGAGTTTTCTTCGCCCTTAAGGCCGAAAAATATTAAAAATGCCGGGTGGTTTGTGTTAAAGAAAACGGGTGCAAAGTTCAAACATACACTCTGGGACGGCGTTATTATGCCATGAGAATTGTTTACAGTTGTAGCTCGTAGGTGTATTCTTGTTAGGGTTGTTTGAATATTGATACAGTCTGTTTCATTGCTTTGTTGTTTCACTGATGCAGATCCAGCGTGTGCCAGTGTTAACGGTGTTATTCAGTTCTTCGACTCCATCCACGCCCTTAGCATTGTTGCTCAAGATCTGGAAGGCGAAGACAGCCTTAAAAGTACGTCTGTACATGTTGGTCCGGCTAAAAACATAGAGAAAAGAAGCGCTGGCATTGGTCTGGTCTATTCCCATCCCAGTACTGGGCCCGATGACTTGATCACAACGATGGAGCCGCCCAAAAACGACGACCATAAAGCCGACAATGTAAATTCTGAAACTACCCCGCCTGGTTCCTCTCCTATTTCCGACGAATTGACGGGAAAGGACGATGAAAATGTACACCTGAGAGATAACGCTCAGGAACCTGATTATGCGCCACAGCAAGAGTCTTCAGAGATAGCACAGGGGCAGGATGAAAATTTACACCTGAGAGATAACGCTCAGGAACCTGATTATGCGCCACATCAAGAGTCTTCAGAGATAGCACAGGGGCAGGATGAAAATGTACACCTGAGAGATAACGCTCAGGAACCTGATTATGCGCCACAGCAAGAATCTTCAGATATAGCACAGGGACAGGAGGAGGATTTCACGGGACAGCCAGCGAATGATGCAGATGATTTTGCGTCTCCAGTCCCCCAGAAAGGAATTATGCAGGCGCCTCCTAATGTTAAACAAACCATCGAAACCCCCATTGAAGAAGATCCCGTGTTCGCTA